>JAKFHT010001130.1:0-37231 GCA_023783455.1 Erythrocebus patas | reverse complement strand
GGTGAAAACCGGTTTGAGATGTTCTGGTCAGGTTTGAGGCAGTTTGAGCCGGTCTGGTCTGGCTTGAGCCGGTTTGAGCCGGTCTGTTACTGTTTGAGCCGGTCTGTTCCTGTTTGAGTCCAGTTTGAGCCATTCAAAACCGGTGTGAGCCGGTCTAGTCCGGTTTGAGTCAGGTTTCAGGCGGTCAAAACCGGTTTGAGCCTGTTTGTTCCGGTTTGAGTCCTTTTGAGCCAGTCAAAACCGGTTGAAACCGGTCTGGGCCGGTTTGAGTCCGGTTTGAGCCGGTCTGGCCTGGTTTGATCTGGTCAAAACCCGTATGAGACCGGTTTGAGCCGGTGAAAACCGGTTTGAGATGTTCTGGTCCGGTTTGAGCCAGTTTGAGCCGGTCTGGTCTGGCTTGAGCCGGTTTGAGCTGGTCTGTTACTGTTTCAGCCGGTCTGTTCCTGTTTGAGTCCAGTTTGAGCCATTCAAAACCGGTTTGAGCCGGGCTGGTCGGGTTTGAGTCCAGTTTGAGCCGGTCAAAATCGGTTTGAGCCAGTCTGGCCTGGTTTGATTTGGTCAAAACCCGTTTGAGTCCGGTTTCAGCTGGTCAAAACCGGTTTGAGCCGGTCTGGCCTGGATTGATCCGGTTTGAGCCGGTCTGGTCCTGTTTGAGTCCGGTTTCAGCCAGTCAAAACCGGTTTCAGCCGGTCTGGTTCGGTTTGAGCCGGTCTGGTCCGGTTTGAGCCTGTCAAAACCGATTGAAACCGGTCTGGGCCGGTTTGAGTCCGTTTCAGCCGGTCAAAACCGGTTTGAGCCGGTCTGGCCTGGTTTGATCTGGTCAAAACCCGTATGAGACCGGTTTGAGCCGGTGAAAACCGGTTTGAGATGTTCTGGTCCGGTTTGAGCCGGTTTGAGCCATTCTGGTCTGGTGTGAGCCGGTTTGAGCTGGTCTGTTCCTGTTTGAGCCGGTCTGTTCCTGTTTGAGTCCGGTTTGAGCCGTTCAAAACCGGTTTGAGCCGTCTAGTCCGGTTTGAGTCCGGTTTGAGCCAGTCAAAATCGATTGGAGACGGTCTGGCCTGCTTTGATCTGGTCAAAACCCGTATGAGTACGGTTTGAGGCGGTGAAAGCCGGTTTGAGATGTTCTGGTCAGGTTTGAGGCAGTTTGAGCCGGTCTGGTCTGGCTTGAGCCGGTTTGAGCCGGTCTGTTACTGTTTGAGCCGGTCTGTTCCTGTTTGAGTCCAGTTTGAGCCATTCAAAACCGGTGTGAGCCGGTCTAGTCCGGTTTGAGTCAGGTTTCAGGCAGTCAAAACCGGTTTGAGCCTGTTTGTTCCGGTTTGAGTCCTTTTTGAGCCAGTCAAAACAGGTTTGAGCCGGTCTGGTCCGGTTTGAGTCCGGTTTGAGCCGGTCAAAACCGGTTTGAGCCGGTCTGGCCTGGTTTGATCTGGTCAAAACCCGTATGAGACCGGTTTGAGCCGGTGAAAACCGGTTTGAGATGTTCTGGTCCGGTTTGAGCCGGTTTGAGCCGTTCTGGTCTGGTGTGAGCCGGTTTGAGCTGGTCTGTTCCTGTTTGAGCCGGTCTGTTCCTGTTTGAGTCCGGTTTGAGCCGTTCAAAACCGGTTTGAGCCGGTCTAGTCCGGTTTGAGTCCGGTTTGAGCCAGTCAAAATCGATTGAGACGGTCTGGCCTGCTTTGATCTGGTCAAAACCCGTATGAGTACGGTTTGAGGCGGTGAAAGCCGGTTTGAGATGTTCTGGTCAGGTTTGAGGCAGTTTGAGCCGGTCTGGTCTGGCTTGAGCCGGTTTGAGCCGGTCTGTTACTGTTTGAGCCGGTCTGTTCCTGTTTGAGTCCAGTTTGAGCCATTCAAAACCGGTGTGAGCCGGTCTAGTCCGGTTTGAGTCAGGTTTCAGGCAGTCAAAACCGGTTTGAGCCTGTTTGTTCCGGTTTGAGTCCTTTTTGAGCCAGTCAAAACAGGTTTGAGCCGGTCTGGTCCGGTTTGAGTCCGGTTTGAGCCGGTCAAAACCGGTTTGAGCCGGTCTGGCCTGGTTTGATCTGGTCAAAACCCGTATGAGACCGGTTTGAGCCGGTGAAAACCGGTTTGAGATGTTCTGGTCCGGTTTGAGCCGGTTTGAGCCGTTCTGGTCTGGTGTGAGCCGGTTTGAGCTGGTCTGTTCCTGCTTGAGCCTGTCTGTTCCTGTTTGAGTCCGGTTTGAGCCGGTTTGAGCTGTCAAAACCGGTTTGAGCCGGTCTAGTCCGGTTTGAGTCCGGTTTGAGCCAGTCAAAATCGATTGGAGAGGGTCTGGCCTGCTTTGATCTGGTCAAAACCCGTATGAGTACGGTTTGAGGCGGTGAAAGCCGGTTTGAGATGTTCTGGTCAGGTTTGAGGCAGTTTGAGCCGGTCTGGTCTGGCTTGAGCCGGTTTGAGCCGGTCTGTTACTGTTTGAGCCGGTCTGTTCCTGTTTGAGTCCAGTTTGAGCCATTCAAAACCGGTGTGAGCCGGTCTAGTCCGGTTTGAGTCCGGTTTCAGCCAGTCAAAACCGGTTTGAGCCTGTTTGTTCCGGTTTGAGTCCTTTTTGAGCCAGTCAAAACAGGTTTGAGCCGGTCTGGTCCGGTTTGAGTCCGGTTTGAGCCCGTCAAAACCGGTTTGAGCCGGTCTGGCCTGGTTTGAGTCCGGTTTGAGCAGGTCCAAACCGTTTTGAGCTGGTCTGGTCCGGATAAATATGGTCAAAACCGGTTTGAGTCTGTTTGAGCCGGTCAAAACCGGTTTGAGCCGGTCTGGTCGGGTTTGAGTCCAGTTTGAGCCGGTCAAAACCGGTTTGAGCAGGTCTGGCCTGGTTTGATCTGGTCAAAACCCGTATGAGACCGGTTTGAGCCGGTGAAAACCGGTTTGAGATGTTCTGGTCCGGTTTGAGCCGGTTTGAGCCATTCTGGTCTGGTGTGAGCCGGTTTGAGCCATTCTGGTCTGGTGTGAGCCGGTTTGTTCCGGTTTGAGTCTGGTTTGAACCGTTCAAAACCAGTTTGAGTTGGTCTAGTCCGGTATGAGTCCGGTTTGAGCCAGTCAAAATCGATTGGAGACTGTCTGGCCTGCTTTGATCTGGTCAAAACCCGTATGAGTACGGTTTGAGGCGGTGAAAGCCGGTTTGAGTTGTTCTGGTCACGTTTGAGGCAGTTTGAGCCGGTCTGGTCTGGCTTGAGCCGGTTTGAGCCGGTCTGTTACTGTTTGAGCCGGTCTGGTCCTGTTTGAGTCCCGTTTGAGCCATTCAAAACCGGTGTGAGCCGGTCTCGTCCAGTTTGAGTCAGGTTTAAGGCGGTCAAAACCGGTTTGAGCCTGTTTGTTCCGGTTTGAGTCCTTTTTGAGCCAGTCAAAACCGGTTTGAGCCGGTCTAGTCCGGTTTGAGTCCGGTTTGAGCCAGTCAAAATCGATTGGAGACGGTCTGGCCTGGTTTGATCTGGTCAAAACCCGTATGAGACCGGTTTGAGCCGAGGAAAACCGGTTTGAGATGTTCTGGTCCGGTTTGAGCCAGTATGAGACGGTCTGGTCTGGCTTGAGCCGGATTGAGCCGGTCTGTTACTGTTTGAGCCGGTCTGTTCCTGTTTGAGTCCAGTTTGAGCCATTCAAAACCGGTGTGAGCCGGTCTAGTCCGGTTTGAGTCAGGTTTCAGGCGGTCAAAACCGGTTTTAGCCTGTTTGTTCCGGTTTGAGTCCTTTTTGAGCCAGTCAAAACAGGTTTGAGCCGGTCTGGTCCGGTTTGAGTCCGGTTTGAGCCGGTCAAAACCGGTTTGAGCCGGTCTGGCCTGGTTTGAGTCCGGTTTGAGCAGGTCAAAACCGTTTTGAGCTGGTCTGGTCCGGATAAATATGGTCAAAACCGGTTTGAGTCTCTTTGAGCCGGTCAAAACCGGTTTGAGCCAGTCTGGTCGTGTTTGAGTCCAGTTTGAGCCGGTCAAAATTGGTTTGAGCCGGTCTGGCCTGGTTTGATTTGGTCAAAACGCGTTTGAGTCCGGTTTGAGCTGGTCAAAACCGGTTTGAGCCGGTCTGGCCTGGATTGATCCGGTTTGAGCCGGTCCGGTCATGTTTTAGTCCGGTTTGAGCCAGTCAAACCGGTTTCAGCCGGTCTGGTTCGGTTTGAGCCGGTCTGGTCCGGTTTGAGCCTGTCAAAACCGATTGAAACCGGTCTGGGCCGGTTTGAGTCCGGTTTCAGCCGGTCAAAACCGGTTTGAGCCGGTCTGGCCTGGTTTGATCTGGTCAAAACCCGTATGAGACCGGTTTGAGCCGGTGAAAACCGGTTTGAGATGTTCTGGTCCGGTTTGAGCCGGTTTGAGCCGTTCTGGTCTGGTGTGAGTCGGTTTGAGCTGGTCTGTTCCTGTTTGAGCTGTCTGTTCCTGTTTGAGTCCGGTTTGAGCCGTTCAAAACCGGTTTGAGCCGGTCTAGTCCGGTTTGAGTCCGGTTTGAGCCAGTCAAAATCGATTGGAGACGGTCTGGCCTGGTTTGATGTGGTCAAAACCCGTATGAGTACGGTTTGATGCGGTGATAGCCGATTTGAGATGTTCTGGTCAGGTTTGAGGCAGTTTGAGCCGGTCTGGTCTGGCTTGAGCCGGTTTGAGCCGGTCTGTTACTGTTTGAGCCGGTCTGTTCCTGTTTGAGTCCAGTTTGAGCCATTCAAAACCGGTGTGAGCCGGTCTAGTCCGGTTTGAGTCAGGTTTCAGACGGTCAAAACCGGTTTGAGCCTGTTTGTTCCGGTTTGAGTGCTTTTTGAGCCAGTCAAAACAGGTTTGAGCCGGTCTGGTCCGGTTTGAGTCCGGTTTGAGCCGGTCAAAACCGGTTTGAGCCGGTCTGGCCTGGTTTGAGTCCGGTTTGAGCAGGTCCAAACCGTTTTGAGCTGGTCTGGTCTGGATAAATATGGTCAAAACCGGTTTGAGTCTGTTTGAGCCGGTCAAAACCGGTTTGAGCCGGTCTGGTCGGGTTTGAGTCCAGTTTGAGCCTGTCAAAACCGGTTTGAGCAGGTCTGGCCTGGTTTGATCTGGTCAAAACCTGTATGAGACGGGTTTGAGGCGGTGAAAACCGGTTTGAGATGTTCTGGTCCGGTTTGAGCCGGTTTGAGCCGTTCTGGTCTGGTGTGAGCCGGTTTGAGCTGGTCTGTTCCTGCTTGAGCCTGTCTGTTCCTGTTTGAGTCCGGTTTGAGCCGTTCAAAACCGGTTTGAGCCTGTCTAGTCCGGTTTGAGTCCGGTTTGAGCCAGTCAAAATCGATTGGAGAGGGTCTGGCCTGGTTTGATCTGGTCAAAACCCGTATGAGACCGGTTTGAGCCGGTGAAAACCGATTTGAGATGTTCTGGTTCGGTTTGAGCCAGTTTGAGCCGGTCTGGTCTGGCTTGAGCCGGTTTGAGCCGGTCTGTTACTGTTTGAGCCGGTCTGTTCCTGTTTGAGTCCAGTTTGATCCATTCAAAACCGGTGTGAGCCGGTCTAGTCCGGTTTGAGTCCGGTTTCAGCTGGTCAAAACCGGTTTGAGCCTGTTTGTTCCGGTTTGAGTCCTTTTTGAGCCAGTCAAAACAGGTTTGAGCCGGTCTGGTCCAGTTTGAGTCTGGTTTGAGCCGGTCAAAACCGGTTTGAGCCGGTCTAGTCCAATTTGAATCCGGTTTGAGCCAGTCAAAATCGATTGGAGAGGGTCTGGCCTGCTTTGATCTGGTCAAAACCCGTATGAGTACTGTTTGAGCCAGTGAAAGCGGGTTTGAGTTGTTCTGGTCGGGTTTGAGGCAGTTTGAGCCGGTCTGGTCTGGCTTGAGCCGGTTTGAGCCGGTCTGTTACTGTTTGAGCCGGTCTGTTCCTGTTTGAGTCCAGTTTGAGCCATTCAAAACCGGTGTGAGCCGGTCTAGTCCGGTTTGAGTCCGGTTTCAGCCGGTCAAATCCGGTTTGAGCCTGTTTGTTCCGGTTTGAGTCCTTTTTGAGCCAGTCAAAACAGGTTTGAGCCGGTCTGGTCTGGTTTGAGTCCAGTTTGAGCCGGTCAAAACCGGTTTGAGCCGGTCTGGCCTGCTTTGAGTCTGGTTTGAGCAGGTCAAAACCGTTTTGAGCTGATCTGGTCTGGAAAAACACGGTCAAAACCAGTTTGAGTCTGTTTGAGCCGGTCAAAACCGGTTTGAGCCGGGCTGGTCGGGTTTGAGTCCAGTTTGAGCTGGTCAAAATCGGTTTGAGCCAGTCTGGCCTGGTTTGATTTGGTCAAAACCCGTTTGAGTCCGGTTTGAGCTGGTCAAAACCGGTTTGAGCCGGTCTGGCCTGGATTGATCCGGTTTGAGCCGGTCCGGTCATGTTTTAGTCCGGTTTGAGCTAGTCAAAACCGGTTTCAGCCGGTCTGGTTCGGTTTGAGCCGGTCTGGTCCGGTATGAGCCTGTCAAAACCGATTGAAACCGGTCTGGGCCGGTTTGAGTCCGGTTTCAGCCGGTCAAAACCGGTTTGAGCCGGTCTGGCCTGGTTTGATCTGGTCAAAACCCTATGAGACCGGTTTGAGCGGTGAAAACCGGTTTGAGATGTTCTGGTCCGGTTTGAGCCGGTTTGAGCCAGTCTGGCCTGGTTTGAGTCGGTTTGAGCCGGTTTGAGCTGGTCTGTTCCTGTTTGAGCCAGTCTGTTCCTGTTTGAGTCCGGTTTGAGCCGTTCAAAACCGGTTTGAGCCGGTCTAGTCCGGTTTGAGTCCGGTTTGAGCCAGTCAAAATCGATTGGAGAGGGTCTGGCCTGCTTTGATCTGGTCAAAACCCGTATGAGTACGGTTTGAGCCGGTGAAAGCCGGTTTGAGATGTTCTGGTCCGGTTTGAGCCGGTTTGAGCGGTCTGGTCTGGCTTGAGCCGGATTGAGCCGGTCTGTTACTGTTTGAGCCGGTCTGTTCCTGTTTGAGTCCAGTTTGAGCCATTCAAAACCGGTGTGAGCCGGTCTAGTCCGGTTTGAGTCCGGTTTCAGCCGGTCAAAACCGGTTTGAGCCTGTTTGTTCCGGTTTGAGTCCTTTTTGAGCCAGTCGAAACAGGTTTGAGCCGGTCTGGTCCGGTTTGAGTCCGGTTTGAGCCGGTCAAAACCGGTTTGAGCCGGTCTGGCCTGGTTTGAGTCCGGTTTGAGCAGGTCCAAACCGTTTTGAGCTGGTCTGGTCCGGATAAATATGGTCAAAACCGGTTTGAGTCTGTTTGAGCCGGTCAAAACCGGTTTGAGCCGGTCTGGTCGGGTTTGAGTCCAGTTTGAGCTGGTCAAAACCGGTTTGAGCCGGTCTGGCCTGGATTGATCCGGTTTGAGCCGGTCCGGTCATGTTTTAGTCCGGTTTGAGCAATTCAAAACCGGTTTCAGCCGGTCTGGTTCGGTTTGAGCGGTCTGGTCCGGTTTGAGCAGGTCAAAACCGTTTTGAGCTGGTCAAAACCGTTTGAGCCGGTTTGAGCCAGTCAAAACCGGTTTCAGCCGGTCAAAACCGGTTTGAGCCGGTCTGGCCTGGTTTGATCTGGTCAAAACCCTATGAGACCGGTTTGAGCCGTGAAACCGGTTTGAGATGTTCTGGTCCGTTTGAGCCGGTTTGAGCCGTTCTGGTCTGGTGTGAGCCGGTTTGAGCTGGTCTGTTCCTGCTTGAGCCTGTCTGTTCCTGTTTGAGTCCGGTTTGAGCTGTTCAAAACCGGTTTGAGCCGGTCTAGTCCGGTTTGAGTCCGGTTTGAGTCCAGTTTGAGCCAGTCAAAATCGATTGGAGCGGTCTGGCCTGCTTTGATCTGGTCAAAACCCGTATGAGTACGGTTTGAGGCGGTGAAAGCCGGTTTGAGATGTTCTGGTCAGGTTTGAGGCAGTTTGAGCCGGTCTGGTCTGGCTTGAGCCGGTTTGAGCCGGTCTGTTACTGTTTGAGCCGGTCTGTTCCTGTTTGAGTCCGGTTTGAGCCGTTCAAAACCAGTTTGAGTTGGTCTAGTCCGGTTTGAGCCAGTCAAAACCGGTTTGAGTCTGGTTTGAGCCGGTCAAAACCGGTTTGAGCCTGTTTGTTCCGGTTTGAGTCCTTTTGAGCCAGTCAAAACAGGTTTGAGCCGGTCTGGTCCGTTTGAGTCCGGTTTGAGCTGGTCAAAACCGGTTTGAGCTGGTCTGGCCTGGTTTGAGTCCGGTTTGAGCAGGTCAAAACCGTTTTGAGCTGATCTGGTCCGAAAATACGGTCAAAACCAGTTTGAGTCTGTTTGAGCCGGTCAAAACCGGTTTGAGCCGGGCTGGTCGGGTTTGAGTCCAGTTTGAGCCGGTCAAAATTGGTTTGAGCCGGTCTGGCCTGGTTTGATTTGGTCAAAACCGTTTGAGTCCGGTTTGAGCTGGTCAAAACCGGTTTGAGCCGGTCTGGCCTGGATTGATCCGGTTTGAGCCGGTCCGTCATGTTTTAGTCCGGTTTGAGCCAGTCAAAACCGGTTTCAGCCGGTCTGGTTCGGTTTGAGCCGGTCTGGTCCGGTATGAGCCTGTCAAAACCGATTGAAACCGGTCTGGGCCGGTTTGAGTCCGTTTCAGCCGGTCAAAACCGGTTTGAGCCGGTCTGGCCTGGTTTGATCTGGTCAAAACCCTATGAGACCGGTTTGAGCCGTGAAACCGGTTTGAGATGTTCTGGTCCGTTTGAGCCGGTTTGAGCCGCTCTGGTCTGGTGTGAGCCGGTTTGAGCTGGTCTGTTCCTGCTTGAGCCTGTCTGTTCCTGTTTGAGTCCGGTTTGAGCTGGTCAAAACCGGTTTGAGCCGGTCTAGTCCGGTTTGAGTCCGGTTTGAGCCAGTCAAAATCGATTGGAGACGGTCTGGCCTGCTTTGATCTGGTCAAAACCCGTATGAGTACGGTTTGAGGCGGTGAAAGCCGGTTTGAGATGTTCTGGTCAGGTTTGAGGCAGTTTGAGCCGGTCTGGTCTGGCTTGAGCCGGTTTGAGCCGGTCTGTTACTGTTTGAGCCGGTCTGTTCCTGTTTGAGTCCAGTTTGAGCCATTCAAAACCGGTGTGAGCCGGTCTAGTCCGGTTTGAGTCAGGTTTCAGCCGGTCAAAACCGGTTTGAGCCTGTTTGTTCCGGTTTGAGTCCTTTTTGAGCCAGTCAAAACAGGTTTGAGCCGGTCTGGTCCGGTTTGAGTCCGGTTTGAGCCAGTCAAAACCGGTTTGAGCCGGTCTGGCCTGGTTTGAGTCCGGTTTGAGCAGGTCAAAACCGTTTTGAGCTGATCTGGTCCGGAAAAATACGGTCAAAACCAGTTTGAGTCTGTTTGAGCCGGTGAAAACCGGTTTGAGCCGGGCTGGTCGGGTTTGAGTCCAGTTTGAGCCGGTCAAAATTGGTTTGAGCCGGTCTGGCCTGGTTTGATTTGGTCAAAACCCGTTTGAGTCCGGTTTGAGCTGGTCAAAACCGGTTTGAGCCGTTCTGGCCTGGATTGATCCGGTTTGAGCCGGTCCAGTCATGTTTTAGTCCGTTTGAGCCAGTCAAAACCGGTTTCAGCCGGTCTGGTTCGGTTTGAGCCGGTCTTGTCCGGTTTGAGCCTGTCAAAACCGATTGAAACCGGTCTGGGCCGGTTTGAGTCCGGTTTCAGCCAGTCAAAACCGGTTTGAGCCGGTCTGGCCTGGTTTGATCTGGTCAAAACCCGTATGAGACCGGTTTGAGCCGGTGAAAACCGGTTTGAGATGTTCTGGTCCGTTTGAGCCGGTTTGAGCCGGTCTGGTCTGGTTTGAGTCCGTTTGAGCTGGTCTGTTCCTGCTTGAGCCTGTCTGTTCCTGTTTGAGTCCGGTTTGAGCTGGTCAAAACCGGTTTGAGCCGGTCTAGTCCGGTTTGAGTCCGGTTTGAGCCAGTCAAAATCGATTGAGAGGGTCTGGCCTGGTTTGATCTGGTCAAAACCCGTATGAGACCGGTTTGAGCTGGTCAAAACCGTTTGAGATGTTCTGGTCGGTTTGAGCCAGTTTGAGCCGGTCTGGTCCGGTTTGAGCCAGATTGAGCCGGTCTGTTACTGTTTGAGCCGGTCTGTTCCTGTTTGAGTCCAGTTTGAGCCATTCAAAACCAGTGAGAGCCGGTCTAGTCCGGTTTGAGTCCAGTTTCAGCCGGTCAAAACCGGTTTGAGCCTGTTTGTTCCGGTTTGAGTCCTTTTTGAGCCAGTCGAAACAGGTTTGAGCCGGTGTGGTCTGGTTTAAGTCCGGTTTGAGCTGGTCAAAACCGGTTTGAGCTGGTCTGGTCCTGATAAATATGGTCAAAACCGGTTTGAGTCTGTTTGAGCCGGTCAAAACTGGTTTGAGGCGGTCTGGTCGGGTTTGAGTCCAGTTTGAGCCGGTCAAAACCGGTTTGAGCAGGTCTGGCCTGGTTTGATCTGGTCAAAACCCGTATGAGACGGGTTTGAGCTGGTGAAAACCGGTTTGAGATGTTCTGGTCCGGTTTGAGCCGGTTTGAGCCATTCTGGTCTGGTGTGAGCCGGTTTGAGCTGGTCTGTTCCTGTTTGAGCCGGTCTGTTCCTGTTTGAGTCCGGTTTGAGCCGTTCAAAACCGGTTTGAGCCGGTCTAGTCCGGTTTGAGTCCGGTTTGAGCCAGTCAAAATCGATTGAGACGGTCTGGCCTGCTTTGATCTGGTCAAAACCCGTATGAGTACGGTTTGAGGCGGTGAAAGCCGGTTTGAGATGTTCTGGTCAGGTTTGAGGCAGTTTGAGCCGGTCTGGTCTGGCTTGAGCCGGTTTGAGCCGGTCTGTTACTGCTTGAGCCGGTCTGTTCCTGTTTGAGTCCAGTTTGAGCCATTCAAAACCGGTTTGAGCCGGGCTGGTCGGGTTTGAGTCCAGTTTGAGCCGGTCAAAATTGGTTTGAGCCGGTCTGGCCTGGTTTGATTTGGTCAAAACCCGTTTGAGTCCGGTTTGAGCTGGTCAAAACCGGTTTGAGCCGGTCTGGCCTGGATTGATCCGGTTTGAGCCGGTCCAGTCATATTTTAGTCCGGTTTGAGCCAGTCAAAACCGGTTTCAGCTGGTCTGGTTCGGTTTGAGCGGTCTGGTCGGTTTGAGTCCGGTTTCAGCCTGTCAAAACCGATTGAAACCGGTCTGGGCCAGTTTGATTCCGGTTTCAGCCAGTCAAAACTGGTTTGAGCCGGTCTGGCCTGGTTTGATCTGGTCAAAACCCGTATGAGACCGGTTTGAGCCGGTGAAAACCGGTTTGAGATGTTCTGGTCCGTTTGAGCCGGTTTGAGCCGCTCTGGTCTGGTGTGAGCCGGTTTGAGCTGGTCTGTTCCTGTTTGAGCCGGTCTGTTCCTGTTTGAGTCCGGTTTGAGCTGCTCAAAACCGGTTTGAGCCGGTCTAGTCCGGTTTGAGTCCGGTTTGAGCCAGTCAAAATCGATTGAGACGGTCTGGCCTGCTTTGATCTGGTCAAAACCCGTATGAGTACGGTTTGAGCGGTGAAAGCCGGTTTGAGATGTTCTGGTCAGGTTTGAGGCAGTTTGAGCCGGTCTGGTCTGGCTTGAGCCGGTTTGAGCCGGTCTGTTACTGTTTGAGCCGGTCTGTTCCTGTTTGAGTCAGTTTGAGCCATTCAAAACCGGTGTGAGCCGGTCTAGTCGGTTTGAGCCAGTCAAAACCGGTTTCAGCGGTCAAAACCGGTTTGAGCCTGTTTGTTCGGTTTGAGTCCTTTTGAGCCAGTCAAAACAGGTTTGAGCGGTCTGGTCCGGTTTGAGTCCGGTTTGAGCCAGTCAAAACCGGTTTGAGCCGGTCTGGCCTGGTTTGAGTCCGGTTTGAGCAGGTCAAAACCGTTTTGAGCTAATCTGGTCTGGAAAAATACGGTCAAAACCAGTTTGAGTCTGTTTGAGCCGGTCAAAACCGGTTTGAGCCGGGCTGGTCGGGTTTGAGTCCAGTTTGAGCCGGTCAAAATTGGTTTGAGCCGGTCTGGCCTGGTTTGATTTGGTCAAAACCCGTTTGAGTCCGGTTTGAGCTGGTCAAAACCGGTTTGAGCCGGTCTGGCCTGGATTGATCCGGTTTGAGCCGGTCCAGTCATGTTTTAGTCGGTTTGAGCCAGTCAAAACCGGTTTCAGCGGTCTGGTTCGGTTTGAGCCGGTCTTGTCCGGTTTGAGCCTGTCAAAACCGATTGAAACCGGTCTGGGCGGTTTGAGTCGGTTTCAGCCAGTCAAAACCGGTTTGAGCCGGTCTGGCCTGGTTTGATCTGGTCAAAACCCGTATGAGACCGGTTTGAGCCGGTGAAAACCGGTTTGAGATGTTCTGGTCGGTTTGAGCCGGTTTGAGCCGTTCTGGTCTGGTGTGAGCCGGTTTGAGCTGGTCTGTTCCTGCTTGAGCCTGTCTGTTCCTGTTTGAGTCCGGTTTGAGCCGTTCAAAACCGGTTTGAGCGGTCTAGTCCGGTTTGAGTCCGGTTTGAGCCAGTCAAAATCGATTGGAGAGGGTCTGGCCTGGTTTGATCTGGTCAAAACCCGTATGAGTCGGTTTGAGCTGGTGAAAACCGGTTTGAGATGTTCTGGTCGGTTTGAGCCAGTTTGAGCCGGTCTGGTCCGGTTTGAGCCAGTTTGAGCCGGTCTGTTACTGTTTGAGCCGGTCTGTTCCTGTTTGAGTCCAGTTTGAGCCATTCAAAACCGTGTGAGCCGGTCTAGTCGGTTTGAGTCCGGTTTCAGCCGGTCAAAACCGGTTTGAGCCTGTTTGTTCGGTTTGAGTCCTTTTGAGCCAGTCAAAACAGGTTTGAGCCGGTCTGGTCTGGTTTGAGTCCGGTTTGAGCTGGTCAAAACCGGTTTGAGCTGGTCTGGTCCGGATAAATATGGTCAAAACCGGTTTGAGTCTGTTTGAGCCGGTCAAAATTGGTTTGAGCCGGTCTGGTCGGGTTTGAGTCCAGTTTGAGCCGGTCAAAACCGGTTTGAGCAGGTCTGGCCTGGTTTGATCTGGTCAAAACCCGTATGAGACGGTTTGAGCTGGTGAAAACCGGTTTGAGATGTTCTGGTCGGTTTGAGCCGGTTTGAGCCATTCTGGTCTGGTGTGAGCCGGTTTGAGCTGGTCTGTTCCTGTTTGAGCCGGTCTGTTCCTGTTTGAGTCGGTTTGAGCCGTTCAAAACCGGTTTGAGCGGTCTAGTCGGTTTGAGTCGGTTTGAGCCAGTCAAAATCGATTGGAGCGGTCTGGCCTGCTTTGATCTGGTCAAAACCCGTATGAGTACGGTTTGAGGCGGTGAAAGCCGGTTTGAGATGTTCTGGTCAGGTTTGAGGCAGTTTGAGCCGGTCTGGTCTGGCTTGAGCCGGTTTGAGCTGGTCTGTTCCTGCTTGAGCCGGTCTGTTCCTGTTTGAGTCCAGTTTGAGCCATTCAAAACCGGTTTGAGCCGGGCTGGTCGGGTTTGAGTCCAGTTTGAGCCGGTCAAAATTGGTTTGAGCCGGTCTGGCCTGGTTTGATTTGGTCAAAACCCGTTTGAGTCCGGTTTGAGCTGGTCAAAACCGGTTTGAGCCGGTCTGGCCTGGATTGATCCGGTTTGAGCCGGTCCAGTCATATTTTAGTCCGGTTTGAGCCAGTCAAAACCGGTTTCAGCTGGTCTGGTTCGGTTTGAGCTGGTCTGGTCCGGTTTGAGCAGGTCAAAACCGTTTGAGCCGGTTTGAGCCGTTCTGGTCCTGTTTGAGTCCGGTTTGAGCCGGTCAAAACTGGTTTGAGCCGGTCTGGCCTGGTTTGATCTGGTCAAAACCCGTATGAGAACGGTTTGAGCCGGTGAAAACCGGTTTGAGATGTTCTGGTCCGGTTTGAGCGGTTTGAGCCGTTCTGGTCTGGTGTGAGCCGGTTTGAGCTGGTCTGTTCCTGTTTGAGCCGGTCTGTTCCTGTTTGAGTCCGGTTTGAGCCGTTCAAAACCGGTTTGAGCCTGTCTAGTCCGGTTTGAGTCCGGTTTGAGCCAGTCAAAATCGATTGGAGACGGTCTGGCCTGCTTTGATCTGGTCAAAACCCGTATGAGTACGGTTTGAGCGGTGAAAGCCGGTTTGAGATGTTCTGGTCAGGTTTGAGGCAGTTTGAGCCGGTCTGGTCTGGCTTGAGCCGGTTTGAGCCGGTCTGTTACTGTTTGAGCCGGTCTGTTCCTGTTTGAGTCCAGTTTGAGCCATTCAAAACCGGTGTGAGCCGGTCTAGTCCGGTTTGAGTCCGGTTTCAGCCAGTCAAAACCGGTTTGAGCCTGTTTGTTCCGGTTTGAGTCCTTTTTGAGCCAGTCAAAACAGGTTTGAGCCGGTCTGGTCCGGTTTGAGTCCAGTTTGAGCCGGTCAAAACCGGTTTGAGCCGGTCTGGCCTGGTTTGAGTCCGGTTTGAGCAGGTCAAAACCGTTTTGAGCTAATCTGGTCTGGAAAAATACGGTCAAAACCAGTTTGAGTCTGTTTGAGCCGGTCAAAACCGGTTTGAGCTGGTCTGGTCGGGTTTGAGTCCAGTTTGAGCCAGTCAAAATCGATTGGAGACGGTCTGGCCTGGTTTGATCTGGTCAAAACCCGTATGAGACCGGTTTGAGCCGGTGAAAACCGGTTTGAGATGTTCTGGTCCGGTTTGAGCCGGTTTGAGCCGTTCTGGTCTGGTGTGAGCCGGTTTGAGCTGGTCTGTTCCTGCTTGAGCCGGTCTGTTCCTGTTTGAGTCCGGTTTGAGCCGTTCAAAACCGGTTTGAGCCGGTCTAGTCCGGTTTGAGTCCGGTTTGAGCCAGTCAAAATCGATTGGAGAGGGTCTGGCCTGGTTTGATCTGGTCAAAACCCGTATGAGTACGGTTTGAGCCGGTGAAAGCCGGTTTGAGATGTTCTGGTCAGGTTTGAGGCAGTTTGAGCCGGTCTGGTCTGGCTTGAGCCGGTTTGAGCCGGTCTGTTACTGTTTGAGCCGGTCTGTTCCTGTTTGAGTCCAGTTTGAGCCATTCAAAACCGGTGTGAGCCGGTCTAGTCCGGTTTGAGTCAGGTTTCAGGCGGTCAAAACCGGTTTGAGCCTGTTTGTTCCGGTTTGAGTCCTTTTTGAGCCAGTCAAAACAGGTTTGGGGCGGTCTGGTCAGGTTTGAGTCCGGTTTGAGCCGGTCAAAACCGGTTTGAGCCGGTCTGGCCTGGTTTGAGTCCGGTTTGAGCAGGTGAAAACCGTTTTGAGCTGGTCTGGTCCGGATAAATATGGTCAAAACCGGTTTGAGTCTGTTTGAGCCGGTCAAAACCGGTTTGAGCCGGTCTGGTCGGGTTTGAGTCCAGTTTGAGCCGGTCAAAATTGGTTTGAGCCAGTCTGGCCTGGTTTGATTTGGTCAAAACCGGTTTGAGCAGTCTGGCCTGGTTTGACCTGGTCAAAACCGGTTTGAGCCGGTCTGGCCGGGGTTGATCCGGTTTGAACCGGTCCAGTCATGTTTTAGTCCGGTTTGAGCCAGTCAAAACCGGTTTCAGCCGGTCTGGTTCGGTTTGAGCCTGTCTTGTCCGGTTTGAGCCTGTCAAAACCGATTGAAACCGGTCTGGGCCGGTTTGAGTCCGGTTTCAGCCAGTCAAAACCGGTTTGAGCCTGTCTGGCCTGGTTTGATCTGGTCAAAACCCGTAGGAGACCGGTTTGAGCCGGTGAAAACCAGTTTGAGATGTTCTGGTCCGGTTTGAGCCGGTTTGAGCCGTTCTGGTCTGGCTTGAGCCGGTTTGAGCCGGTCTGTTACTGTTTGAGCCTGTCTGTTCCTGTTTGAGTCCAGTTTGATCCATTCAAAACCGGTGTGAGCCTGTCTAGTCCGGTTTGAGTCCGGTTTCAGCCGGTCAAAACCGGTTTGAGCCTGTTTGTTCCGGTTTGAGTATTTTTGAGCCAGTCGAAACAGGTTTGAGCCGGTCTGGTCCGGTTTGAGTCCGGTTTGAGCCCGTCAAAACCGGTTTGAGCCGGTCTGGCCTGGTTTGAGTCCAGTTTGAGCAGGTCCAAACCGTTTTGAACTGGTCTGGTCCGGATAAATATGGTCAAAACCCGTTTGAGTCTGTTTGAGCCGGTCAAAACCGGTTTGAGCCGGTCTGGTCGGGTTTGAGGCCAGTTTGAGCCCGTCAAAATCGGTTTGAGCAGGTCTGGCCTGGTTTGATCTGGTCAAAACTCGTATGAGACCGGTTTCAGCCGGTGAAAACCGGTTTGAGATGTTCTGGTCCGGTTTGAGCCGGTTTGAGCCGTTCTGGTCTGGTGTGAGCCGGTTTGAGCTGGTCTGTTCCTGTTTGAGCCGGTCTGTTCCTGTTTGAGTTTGTTTTGAACCCTTCAAAACCAGTTTGAGTTGGTCTAGTCCGGTATGAGTCCGGTTTGTGTCAGTCAAAATCGATTGGAGACGGTCTGGCCTGCTTTGATCTGGTCAAAACCCGTATGAGTACGGTTTGAAGCGGTGAAAGCTGGTTTGAGATGTTCTGGTCAGGTTTGAGGCAGTTTGATCCGGTCTGGTCTGGCTTGAGCCGGTCTGGTCCTGTTTGAGTCCAGTTTGAGCCATTCAAAACTGGTGTGAGCCGGTCTAGTCCGGTTTGAGTCAGGTTTCAGGCGGTCAAAACCGGTTTGAGCCTGTTTGTTCCGGTTTGAGTCCTTTTTGAGCCAGTCAAAACAGGTTTGAGCCGGTCTGGTCCGCTTTGAGTCCGGTTTGAGCCGGTCAAAACCGGTTTGAGCCGGTCTGGCCTGGTTTGAGTCCGGTTTGAGCAGGTCCAAACCGTTTTGAGCTGGTCTGGTCCGGATAAATATGGTCAAAACCGGTTTGAGTCCGGTTTGAGTCCTTTTTGAGCCAGTCGAAACAGGTTTGAGCCGGTCTGGTCGGGTTTGAGTCCAGTTTGAGCCAGTCAAAACCGGTTTGAGAAGGTCTGGCCTGGTTTGATCTGGTCTAAACCCGTATGAGACCGGTTTGAGCCAGTGAAAACCGGTTTGAGATGTTCTGGTCCGGTTTGAGCCGGTTTGAGCCGTTCTGGTCTGGTGTGAGCCGGTTTGAGCTGGTCTGTTCCTGTTTGAGCCGGTCTGTTCCTGTTTGAGTCCGGTTTGAGCCGTTCAAAACCGGTTTGAGCGGTCTAGTCGGTTTGAGTCGGTTTGAGCCAGTCAAAATCGATTGGAGAGGGTCTGGCCTGCTTTGATCTGGTCAAAACCCGTTTGAGTCCGGTTTGAGCGGTGAAAACCGGTTTGAGTTGTTCTGGTCAGGTTTGAGGCAGTTTGAGCCGGTCTGGTCTGGCTTGAGCCGGTTTGAGCCGGTCTGTTACTGTTTGAGCCGGTCTGTTCCTGTTTGAGTCCAGTTTGAGCCATTCAAAACCGGTGTGAGCCGGTCTAGTCCGGTTTCAGTCCGGTTTCAGCCGGTCAAAAACGGTTTGAGCCTGTTTGTTACGGTTTGAGTCCTTTTTGAGCCAGTCAAAACAGGTTTGAGCCGGTCTGGTCCGGTTTGAGTCCGGTTTGAGCCGGTCAAAACCGGTTTGAGCCGGTCTGGCCTGGTTTGAGTCTGGTTTGAGCAGGTCAAAACCGTTTTGAGCTTATCTGGTCTGGAAAAATACGGTCAAAACCAGTTTGAGTCTGTTTGAGCCGGTCAAAACCGGTTTGAGCCGGTCTGGTCGGGTTTGAGTCCAGTTTGAGCCGGTCAAAATTGGTTTGAGCCAGTCTCGCCTGGTTTGATTTGGTCAAAACCCGTTTCAGTCCGGTTTGAGCTGGTCAAAACCGCTTTGAGCCGGTCTGGCCTGGGTTGATCCGGTTTGAACCGGTCCAGTCATGTTTTAGTCCGGTTTGAGCCTGTCAAAACCGGTTTCAGCTGGTCTGGTTCGGTTTGAGCCAGTCTTGTCCGGTTTGAGCCTGTCAAAACCGATTGAAACCGGTCTGGGCCGGTTTGAGTCCGGTTTCAGCCAGTCAAAACCGGTTTGAGCCGGTCTGGCCTGGTTTGATCTGGTCAAAACCCGTATGAGACCGGTTTGAGCCGGTGAAAACCAGTTTGAGATGTTCTGGTCCGGTTTGAGCCGGTTTGAGCCGTTCTGGTCTGGTGTGAGCCGGTTTGAGCTGGTCTGTTCCTGTTTGAGCCTGTCTGTTGCTGTTTGAGTCCGGTTTGAGCCGTTCAAAACCGGTTTGAGCCGGTCTAGTCCGGTTTGAGTCCGGTTTGAGCCAGTCAAAACAGGTTTGAGCCGGTCTGGTCCGGTTTGAGTCCGGTTTGAGCCGGTCAAAACCGGTTTGAGCCGGTCTGGCCTGGTTTGAGTCCAGTTTGAGCAGGTCCAAACCGTTTTGAGCTGATCTGGTCCGGAAAAATACGGTCAAAACCAGTTTGAGTCTGTTTGAGCTGGTCAAAACCGGTTTGAGCCGGTCTGGTCCGGTTTGAGTCCGGTTTGAGCCGGTCTGGCCTGGTTTGATTTGGTCAAAACCCGTTTGAGTCCGGTTTGAGCTGGTCAAAACCGGTTTGAGCCGGTCTGGCCTGGGTTGATCCGGTTTGAGCCGGTCCAGTCATGTTTTAGTCCGGTTTGAGCCAGTCAAAACCGGTTTCAGCCGGTCTGGTTCGGTTTGAGCAGGTCTTGTCCGGTTTGAGCCTGTCAAAACCGGTTTGAGCCGGTCTGGTCCGGTTTGAGTCCGGTTTCAGCCAGTCAAAACCGGTTTGAGCCGGTCTGGCCTGGTTTGATCTGGTCAAAACACGTATGAGACCGGTTTGAGCCGGTGAAAACCAGTTTGAGATGTTCTGGTCCGGTTTGAGCCGGTTTGGGCCGTTCTGGTCTGGTGTGAGCCGGTTTGAGCTGGTCTGTTCCTGCTTGAGCCTGTCTGTTCCTGTTTGAGCCCGGTTTGAGCCGTTCAAAACCGGTTTGAGCCGGTCTAGTCCGGTTTGAGTCCGGTTTGAGCCAGTCAAAATCGATTGGAGAGGGCCTGGCATGCTTTGATCTGGTCAAAACCCGTATGAGTACGGTATGAGGCGGTGAAAGCCGGTTTGAGATGTTCTGGTCAGGTTTGAGGCAGTTTGAGCCGGTCTGGTCTGGCTTGAGCCTTATTGAGCCGGTCTGTTACTGTTTGAGCCGGTCTGTTCCTGTTTGAGTCCAGTTTGAGCCATTCAAAACCGCTGTGAGCCAGTCTAGTCCGGTTTGAGTCCGGTTTCAGCCGGTCAAAACCGCTTTGAGCCTGTTTGTTCCGGTTTGAGTCCTTTTTGAGCCAGTCAAAACAGGTTTGAGCTGGTCTGGTCCGCTTTGAGTCCGGTTTGAGCCGGTCAAAACCGGTTTGAGCCGGTCTGGCCTGGTTTGAGTCCGGTTTGAGCAGGTCCAAACCTTTTTGAGCTGATCTGGTCCGGA
This sequence comes from Erythrocebus patas, assembly GCA_023783455.1. NCBI lineage: Eukaryota > Metazoa > Chordata > Mammalia > Primates > Cercopithecidae > Erythrocebus > Erythrocebus patas. Next base: position 18,129 of record JAKFHT010001130.1, on the reverse strand, counting down.
AAAATATGGTCAAAACCAGTTTGAGTCTGTTTGAGCCGGTCAAAACCGGTTTGAGCCGGGCTGGTCGGGTTTGAGTCCAGTTTGAGCAGGTCAAAATTGGTTTGAGCCGGTCTGGCCTGGTTTGATTTGTTCAAAACCCGTTTGAATCCGGTTTGAGCTGGTCAAAACCGGTTTGAGCCGTTCTGGCCTGGATTGATCCAGTTTGAGCCGGTCCAGTCATGTTTTAGTCCTGTTTGAGCCAGTCAAAACCGGTTTCAGCCGGTCTGGTTCGGTTTGAGCCTGTCTTCTCCGGTTTGAGCCTGTCAAAACCGATTGAAACCGGTCTGGGCCGGTTTGAGTCTGGTTTCAGCCAGTCAAAACCGGTTTGAGCCGGTCTGGCCTGGTTTGATCTGGTCAAAACCCGTATGAGACCGGTTTGAACCGGTGAAAACCAGTTTGAGATGTTCTGGTCCGGTTTGAGCCGGTTTGAGCCGTTCTGGTCTGGTGTGAGCCGGTTTGAGCTGCTCTGTTCCTGCTTGAGCCTGTCTGTTCCTGTTTGAGCCCGGTTTGAGCAGTTCAAAACCGGTTTGAGCCGGTCTAGTCCGGTTTGAGTCCGGTTTGAGCCTGTCAAAATCGATTGGAAACGGTCTGGCCTGCTTTGATCTGGTCAAAACCCGTATGAGTATGGTTTGAGCCGGTGAAAACTGGTTTGAGATGTTCTGATCCGGTTTGAGCCAGTTTGAGCCGGTGTGGTCTGGCTTGAGCCGGATTGAGCCGGTCTGTTACTGTTTGAGCCGGTCTGTTCCTGTTTGAGTCCGGTTTGAGCCGTTCAAAACCGGTGTGAGCCGGTCTAGTCCGGTTTGAGTCCGGTTTGAGCCAGTCAAAATCGATTGGAGACGGTCTGGCCTGCTTTGATCTGGTCAAAACCCGTATGAGTACGGTTTGAGCCGGTGAAAGCCGGTTTGAGATATTCTGGTCAGGTTTGAGGCAGTTTGAGCCGGTCTGGTCTGGCTTGAGCCGGTTTGAGGCGGTCTGTTACAGTTTGAGACAGTCTGTTACTGTTTGAGTCCCGTTTGAGCCATTCAAAATCGGTTTGAGCCGGGCTGGTCGGGTTTGAGTCCAGTTTGAGCCAGTCAAAGTTGGTTTGAGCCGGTCTGGCCTGGATTGATCCGGTTTGAGCCGGTCCAGTCATATTTTAGTCCGGTTTGAGCCAGTCAAAACCGGTTTCAGCCGGTCTGGTTCGGTTTGAGCCGGTCTGGTCGGTTTGAGCCTGTCAAAACCGATTGAAACCGGTCTGGGCCGGTTTGAGTCCGGTTTGAGCCAGTCAAAACAGGTTTGAGCCGGTCTGGCCTGGTTTGATCTGGTCAAAACCCGTATGAGACCGGTTTGAGCCGGTGAAAACCGGTTTGAGATGTTCTGGTCCGGTTTGAGCCGGTTTGAGCCGTTCTGGTCTGGTGTGAGCCGGTTTGAGCTGGTCTGTTCCTGTTTGAGCCGGTCTGTCCCTGTTTGAGTCCGGTTTGAGCCGTTCAAAACCGGTTTGAGCCGGTCTAGTCCGGTTTGAGTCCGGTTTGAGCCAGTCAAGATCGATTGGAGAGGGTCTGGCCTGCTTTGATCTGGTCAAAACCCGTATGAGTATGGTTTGAGCCGGTGAAAGCCGGTGTGAGATATTCTGGTCAGGTTTGAGGCAGTTTGAGCCGGTCTGGTCTGGCTTGAGCCGGTTTGAGCCGGTCTGTTACTGTTTGAGCCGGTCTGTTCATGTTTGAGTCCAGTTTGAGCCATTCAAAACCGGTGTGAGCCGGTCTAGTCCGGTTTGAGTCCGGTTTCAGCCGGTCAAAACCGGTTTGAGCCGGTCTGGCCTGGTTTGAGTCCGGTTTGAGCAGGTCAAAACCGTTTTGAGCTGATCTGGTCTGGAAAAATACGGTCAAAACCAGTTTGAGTCTGTTTGAGCTGGTCAAAACCGGTTTGAGCCGGTCTGGTCGGGTTTGAGTCTAGTTTGAGCCGGTCAAAATTGGTTTGAGCCGGTCTGGCCTGGTTTGATTTTGTCAAAACCCGTTTGAGTCCGGTTTGAGCTGGTCAAAACCGGTTTGAGCCAGTCTGGCCTGGATTGATCCGGTTTGAGCCGGTCCAGTCATATTTTAGTCCGGTGTGAGCCAGTCAAAACCGGTTTCAGCCGGTCTGGTTCGGTTTGAGCCGGTCTGGTCCAGTATGAGCCTGTCAAAACCGATTGAAACCGGTCTGGGCCGGTTTGAGTCCGGTTTCAGCCAGTCAAAACCGGTTTGAGCCGGTCTGGCCTGGTTTGATCTGGTCAAAACCCGTATGAGCCCGGTTTGAGCCGGTGAAAACCAGTTTGAGATGTTCTGGTCCGGTTCGAGCCGGTTTGAGCCGTTCTGGTCTGGTGTGAGCCGGTTTGAGCTGGTCTGTTCCTGTTTGAGCCTGTCTGTTGCTGTTTGAGTCCGGTTTGAGCCGTTCAAAACCGGTTTGAGCCGGTCTAGTCCGGTTTGAGTCCGGTTTGAGCCAGTCAAAATCGATTGGAGAGGGTCTGGCCTGGTTTGATGTGGTCAAAACCCGTATGAGTATGGTTTGAGCCGGTGAAAACTGGTTTGAGATGTTCTGATCCGGTTTGAGCCAGTTTGAGCCGGTCTGGTCTGGCTTGAGCCGGATTGAGCCGGTCTGTTACTGTTTGAGCCCGTCTGTTCCTGTTTGAGTCCAGTTTGAGCCATTCAAAACCGGTGTGAGCCGGTCTGGTCCGGTTTGAGTCCGGTTTCAGCCGGTCAAAACTGGTTTGAGCCTGTTTGTTCCGGTTTGAGTCCTTTTTGAGCCAGTCGAAACAGGTTTGAGCCGGTCTGGTCTGGTTTGAGTCCGGTTTGAGCCGGTCAAAACCGGTTTGAGCCGGTCTGGCCTGGTTTGAGTCGGTTTGAGCAGGTCCAAACCGTTTTGAGCTGGTCTGGTCCGGATAAATATGGTCAAAACCGGTTTGAGTCTGTTTGAGCCGGTCAAAACCGGTTTGAGCCAGTCTGGTCGGGTTTGAGTCCAGTTTGAGGCGGTCAAAACCAGTTTGAGCAGGTCTGGCCTGGTTTGATCTGGTCAAAACCCGTATGAGACGGGTTTGAGCCGGTGAAAACCGGTTTGAGCCGTGAAACCGGTTTGAGATGTTCTGGTTCGGTTTGAGCCGGTTTGACCCATTCTGGTCTGGTGTGAGACGGTTTGAGCTGGTCTGTTCCTGTTTGAGCGGTCTGTTCCTGTTTGAGTCGGTTTGAGCCGTTCAAAACCGGTTTGAGCCGGTCTAGTCCGGTTTGAGTCGGTTTGAGCCAGTCAAAATCGATTGGAGCGGTCTGGCCTGCTTTGATCTGGTCAAAACCCGTTTGAGTCCGGTTTGAGCCGGTGAAAACCGGTTTGAGATATTCTGGTCAGGTTTGAGGCAGTTTGAGCCAGTCTGGTCGGGTTTGAGTCCAGTTTGAGGCGGTCTGTTACAGTTTGAGCCGGTCTGTTCCTGTTTGAGTCCGTTTGAGCCATTCAAAACCGGTTTGAGCCTGGCTGGTCGGGTTTGAGTCCAGTTTGAGCCAGTCAAAATTGGTTTGAGCGGTCTGGCCTGGATTGATCCGGTTTGAGCCGGTCCAGTCATATTTTAGTCGGTTTGAGCCAGTCAAAACCGGTTTCAGCCGGTCTGGTTCGGTTTGAGCTGGTCTGGTCGGTTTGAGCCTGTCAAAACCGGTTTGAGCCGGTCTGGTCCGGTTTGAGTCGGTTTCAGCCGGTCAAAACCGGTTTGAGCCGGTCTGGCCTGGTTTGATCTGGTCAAAACCCGTATGAGACCGGTTTGAGCCGGTGAAAACCGGTTTGAGATGTTCTGGTCCGGTTTGAGCCGGTTTGAGCCGTTCTGGTCTGGTGTGGGCCGGTTTGAGCTGGTCTGTTCCTGTTTGAGCCGGTCTGTCCCTGTTTGAGTCCGGTTTGAGCCGTTCAAAACCGGTTTGAGCCGGTCTAGTCCGGTTTGAGTCCGGTTTGAGCCAGTCAAGATCGATTGGAGAGGGTCTGGCCTGCTTTGATCTGGTCAAAACCCGTATGAGTACGGTTTGAGCCGGTGAAAGCCGGTGTGAGATATTCTGGTCCGGTTTGAGGCAATTTGAGCCGGTCTGGTCTGGCTTGAGCCGGTTTGAGCCGGTCTGTTACTGTTTGAGCCGGACTGTTCATGTTTGAGTCCAGTTTGAGCCATTCAAAACCGGTGTGAGCCGGTCTAGTCCGGTTTGAGTCCGGTTTGAGCCGGTCAATACCGGTTTGAGCCGGTCTGGCCTGGTTTGAGTCCGGTTTGAGCAGGTCAAAACCGTTTTGAGCTGATCTGGTCCAGAAAAATACGGTCAAAACCAGTTTGAGTCTGTTTGAGCCGGTCAAAACCGGTTTGAGCCGGGCTGGTCAGGTTTGAGTCCAGTTTGAGCCGGTCAAAATTGGTTTGAGCCGGTCTGGCCTGGTTTGATTTGGTCAAGACCCGTTTGAATCCGGTTTGAGCTGGTCAAAACCGGTTTGAGCCGTTCTGGCCGGGATTGATCCAGTTTGAGCCGGTCCAGTCATGTTTTAGTCCGGTTTGAGCCAGTCAAAACCGGTTTCAGCCGGTCTGGTTCGGTTTGAGCCAGTCTTGTCCGGTTTGAGCCTGTGAAAACCGATTGAAACCGGTCTGGGCCGGTTTGAGTCCGGTTTCAGCCAGTCAAAACCGGTTTGAGCCGGTCTGGCCTGGTTTGATCTGGTCAAAACCCGTATGAGACCGGTTTGAGCTGGTGAAAACCGGTTTGAGATGTTCTGGTCCGGTTTGAGCCGGTTTGAGCCGTTCTGGTCTGGTGTGAGCCGGTTTGAGCTGGTCTGTTTTTGTTTGAGCCGGTCTGTTCCTGTTTGAGTCCGGTTTGAGCCGTTCAAAACCGGTTTGAGCCGGTCTAGTCCGGTTTGAGTCCGGTTTGAGCCAGTCAAAATCGATTGGAGACGGTCTGGCCTGCTTTGATCTGGTCAAAACCCGTATGAGTACGGTTTGAGCCGGTGAAAGCCGGTTTGAGTTGTTCTGGTCAGGTTTGAGGCAGTTTGAGCCGGTCTGTTCTGGCTTGAGCCGGTTTGAGCCGGTCTGTTACTGCTTGAGCCGGTCTGTTCCTGTTTGAGTCCAGTTTGAGCCATTCAAAACCGGTTTGAGCCGGGCTGGTCGGGTTTGAGTCCAGTTTGAGCCGGTCAAAATTGGTTTGAGCCTGTCTGGCCTGGTTTGATTTGGTCAAAACCCGTTTGAGTCCGGTTTGAGCTGGTCAAAACCGGTTTGAGCCGGTCTGGCCTGGATTGATCCGGTTTGAGCCGGTCCGGTCATATTTTAGTCCGGTTTGAGCCAGTCAAAACCGGTTTCAGCCGGTCTGGTTCGGTTTCAGCCGGTCTGGACCGGTTTGAGCCTGTCAAAACCGATTGAAGCCGGTCTGGGCCGGTTTGAGTCCGGTTTCAGCCAGTCAAACACGGTTTGAGCCGGTCTGGCCTGGTTTGATCTGGTCAAAACCCGTATGAGACCGGTTTGAGCCGGTGAAAACCGGTTTGAGATGTTCTGCTCCGGTTTGAGCCGGTTTGAGCCGTTCTGGTCTGGTTTGAGCCGGTTTGAGCCGGTCCAGTCATATTTTAGTCCGGTTTGAGCCAGTCAAAACCGGTTTCAGCCGGTCTGGTTCGGTTTGAGCTGGTCTGGTCCGGTTTGAGCCTGTCAAAACCGATTGAAACCGGTCTGGGCCAGTTTGATTCCGGTTTCAGCCCGTCAAAACCGGTTTGAGCCGGTCTGGCCTGGTTTGATCTGGTCAAAACCCGTATGAGACCGGTTTGAGCCGGTGAAAACCGGTTTGAGATGTTCTGGTCCGGTTTGAGCCGGTTTGAGCCGTTCTGGTCTGGTGTGAGCCGGTTTGAGCTGGTCTGTTCCTGTTTGAGCCGGTCTGTCCCTGTTTGAGTCCGGTTTGAGCCGTTCAAAACCGGTTTGAGCCGGTCTAGTCCGGTTTGAGTCCGGTTTGAGCCAGTCAAAATCGATTGGAGAGGGTCTGGCCTGGTTTGATCTGGTCAAAACCCGTATGAGTACGGTTTGAGCCGGTGAAAGCCGGTGTGAGATATTCTGGTCAGGTTTGAGGCAGTTTGAGCCGGTCTGGTCTGGCTTGAGCCGGTTTGAGCCGGTCTGTTACTGTTTGAGCCGGTCTGTTCCTGTTTGAGTCCAGTTTGAGCCATTCAAAACCGGTGTGAGCCGGTCTAGTCCGGTTTGAGTCAGGTTTCAGCCGGTCAAAACCGGTTTGAGCCTGTTTGTTCCGGTTTGAGTCCTTTTTGAGCCAGTCAAAACAGGTTTGAGCCGGTCTGGTCCGGTTTGAGTCTGGTTTGAGCCGGTCAAAACCGGTTTGAGCCGGTCTGGCCTGGTTTGAGTCCGGTTTGAGCAGGTCAAAACCGTTTTGAGCTGATCTGGTCCGGAAAAATACGGTCAAAACCAGTTTGAGTCTGTTTGAGCCGGTCAAAACCGGTTTGAGCCGGTCTGGTCGGGTTTGAGTCCAGTTTGAGCCGGTCAAAATTGGTTTGAGCCGGTCTGGCCTGGTTTGATTTGGTCAAAACCCGTTTGAGTCCGGTTTGAGCTGGTCAAAACCGGTTTGAGCCGGTCTGGCCTGGATTGATCCGGTTTGAGCCGGTCCAGTCATGTTTTAGTCCGGTTTGAGCCAGTCAAAACCGGTTTCAGCCGGTCTGGTTCGGTTTGAGCCGGTCTTGTCCGGTTTGAGCCTGTCAAAACCGATTGAAACCGGTCTGGGCCGGTTTGAGTCCGGTTTCAGCCAGTCAAAACCGGTATGAGCCGGTCTGGCCTGGTTTGATCTGGTCAAAACCCGTATGAGACCGGTTTGAGCCGGTGAAAACCAGTTTGAGATGTTCTGGTCCGGTTTGAGCCGGTTTGAGCCGTCTGGTCTGGTGTGAGCCGGTTTGAGCCGGTCTGGTCCGTTTGAGCCTGTCTGTTCCTGTTTGAGTCCGGTTTGAGCTGCTCAAAACCGGTTTGAGCGGTCTAGTCCGGTTTGAGTCCGGTTTGAGCCAGTCAAAATGGATTGGAGAGGGTCTGGCCTGGTTTGATCTGGTCAAAACCCGTATGAGACCGGTTTGAGCCGGTTAAAACCGGTTTGAGATGTTCTGGTCCGGTTTGAGCCAGTATGAGACGGTCTGGTCTGGCTTGAGCCGGTTTGAGCCGGTCTGTTACTGTTTGAGCCGGTCTGTTCCTGTTTGAGTCCAGTTTGAGCCATTCAAAACCGGTGTGAGGCGGTCTAGTCCGGTTTGAGCCTGTCAAAACCGATTGAAACCGGTCTGGGCCGGTTTGAGTCCGGTTTCAGCCAGTCAAAACCGGTATGAGCCGGTCTGGCCTGGTTTGATCAGCTCAAAACACGTATGAGACCGGTTTGAGCCGGTGAAAACCAGTTTGAGATGTTCTGGTCCGGTTTGAGCCGGTTTGAGCCGTTCTGGTCTGGTGTGAGCCGGTTTGAGCTGGTCTGTTCCTGCTTGAGCCTGTCTGTTCCTGTTTGAGTCCGGTTTGAGCCGTTCAAAACCGGTTTGAGCCGGTCTAGTCCGGTTTGAGTCCGGTTTGAGCCAGTCAAAATCGATTGGAGAGGGTCTGGCCTGGTTTGATCTGGTCAAAACACGTATGAGACCGGTTTGAGCCGGTGAAAACCGATTTGAGATGTTCTGGTTCGGTTTGAGCCAGTTTGAGCCGGTCTGGTCTGGCTTGAGCCGGTTTGAGCCGGTCTGTTACTGTTTGAGCCGGTCTGTTCCTGTTTGAGTCCAGTTTGAGCCATTCAAAACCGGTGTGAGCCGGTCTAGTCCGGTTTGAGTCCGGTTTCAGCTGGTCAAAACCGGTTTGAGCCTGTTTGTTCTGGTTTGAGTCCTTTTTGAGCCAGTCAAAACAGGTTTGAGCCGGTCTGGTCCAGTTTGAGTCTGGTTTGAGCCGGTCAAAACCGGTTTGAGCAGGTCTAGTCCAATTTGAATCCGGTTTGAGCCAGTCAAAATCGATTGGAGAGGGTCTGGCCTGCTTTGATCTGGTCAAAACCCGTATGAGTACGGTTTGAGCCAGTGAAAGCGGGTTTGAGTTGTTCTGGTCGGGTTTGAGGCAGTTTGAGCCGGTCTGGTCTGGCTTGAGCCGGTTTGAGCCGGTCAGTTACTGTTTGAGCCGGTCTGTTAATGTTTGAGTCCAGTTTGAGCCATTCAAAACCGGTGTGAGCCGGTCTAGTCCGGTTTGAGTCCGGTTTCAGCCGGTCAAATCCGGTTTGAGCCTGTTTGTTCCGGTTTGAGTCCTTTTTGAGCCAGTCAAAACAGGTTTGAGCCGGTCTGGTCCGGTTTGAGTCCAGTTTGAGCCGGTCAAAACCGGTTTGAGCCGGTCTGGCCTGCTTTGAGTCTGGTTTGAGCAGGTCAAAACCGGTTTGAGCGGTCTGGTCTGGTTTGAGCCAGTCAAAACAGGTTTGAGCGGTCAAAACCGGTTTGAGTCCGTTTGAGCCGGTCAAACCCAGTTTGAGCCGGTCTGGTCGGGTTTGAGTCCAGTTTGAGCCGGTCAAAATTGGTTTGAGCCGGTCTGGCCTGGTTTGATTTGGTCAAAACCGTTTGAGTCCGGTTTGAGCTGGTCAAAACCGGTTTGAGCCGGTCTGGCCGGGGTTGATATGGTTTGAGCCGGTCTGTTCCTGTTTGAGTCCGGTTTCAGCCAGTCAAAACTGGTTTCAGCCGGTCTGGTTTGGTTTGAGCCAGTCTTGTCCGGTTTGAGCCAGTCAAAACCGGTTTGAGCCGGTCTGGTCCGGTTTGAGTCGGTTTCAGCCAGTCAAAACCGGTTTGAGCCGGTCTGGCCTGGTTTGATCTGGTCAAAACCCGTATGAGACCGGTTTGAGCTGGTGAAAACCAGTTTGAGATGTTCTGGTCCGGTTTGAGCCGGTTTGAGCCGGTTTGAGCCGTTCTGGTCTGGTGTGAGCTGGTTTGAGCTGGTCTGTTCCTGCTTGAGCCTGTCTGTTGCTGTTTGAGTCCGGTTTGAGCCGTTCAAAACCGGTTTGAGCCGGTCTAGTCCGGTTTGAGTCCGGTTTGAGCGAGTCAAAATCGATTGGAGAGTGTCTGGCCTGGTTTGATCTGGTCAAAACCCGTATGAGTACGGTTTGAGCCGGTGAAAACCGGTTTGAGATGTTCTGGTCAGGTTTGAGGCAGTTTGAGCCGGTCTGGTCTGGCTTGAGCCGGTTTGAGCCGGTCTGTTACTGTTTGAGCCGGTCTGTTCCTGTTTGAGTCCAGTTTGAGCCATTCAAAACCGGTGTGAGCCGGTCTAGTCCGGTTTGAGTCAGGTTTCAGCCGGTCAAAACCAGTTTGAGCCTGTTTGTTCCGGTTTGAGTCCTTTTTGAGCCAGTCAAAACAGGTTTGAGCCGGTCTGGTCCGCTTTGAGTCCGGTTTGAGCCGGTCAAAACCGGTTTGAGCCGGTCTGGCCTGGTTTGAGTCCGGTTTGAGCAGGTCAAAACCGTTTTGAGCTGATCTGGTCCGGAAAAATACGGTCAAAACCAGTTTGAGTCTGTTTGAGCCGGTGAAAACCGGTTTGAGCCGGGCTGGTCCGGTTTGAGTCCAGTTTGAGCCGGTAAAAATTGGTTTGAGCCGGTCTGGCCTGGTTTGATTTGGTCAAAACCCGTATGAGACCGGTTTGAGCCGGTGAAAACCGGTTTGAGATGTTCTGGTCCGGTTTGAGCCGGTCTAGTCCGGTTTGAGTCCGGTTTGAGCCTGTCTGTTGCTGTTTGAGTCCGGTTTGAGCCAGTCAAAACCGGTTTCAGCCGGTCTGGTTCGGTTTGAGCCAGTCTTGTCCGGTTTGAGCCTGTCAAAACCGGTTTGAGCCGGTGAAAACCGGTTTGAGATGTTCTGGGCCGGTTTGAGTCCAGTTTCAGCCAGTCAAAACCGGTTTGAGCCTGTCTGGCCTGGTTTGATCTGGTCAAAACCCGTATGAGACCGGTTTGAGCCGGTGAAAACCGGTTTGAGATGTTCTGGTCCGGTTTGAGCCAGTATGAGACGGTCTGGTCTGGCTTGAGCCGGTTTGAGCCGGTCTGTTACTGTTTGAGCCGGTCTGTTCCTGTTTGAGTCCGGTTTGAGCCGTTCAAAACCGGTTTGAGCTGGTCTAGTCCGGTTTGAGCCTGTCAAAACCGATTGAAACCGGTCTGGGCCGGTTTGAGTCCGGTTTCAGCCAGTCAAAACCGGTTTGAGCCGGTCTGGCCTGGTTTGATCTGGTCAAAACACGTATGAGACCGGTTTGAGCCGGTGAAAACCAGTTTGAGATGTTCTGGTCCGGTTTGAGCCGTTCTGGTCTGGTGTGAGCCGGTTTGAGCTGGTCTGTTCCTGCTTGAGCCTGTCTGTTCCTGTTTGAGTCCGGTTTGAGCTGTCAAAACCGGTTTGAGCCGGTCTAGTCCGGTTTGAGTCCGGTTTGAGCCAGTCAAAATCGATTGGAGAGGGTCTGGCCTGGTTTGATCTGGTCAAAACACGTATGAGACCGGTTTGAGCCGGTGAAAACCGATTTGAGATGTTCTGGTTCGGTTTGAGCCAGTTTGAGCCGGTCTGGTCTGGCTTGAGCCGGTTTGAGCCGGTCTGTTACTGTTTGAGCCGGTCTGTTCCTGTTTGAGTCCAGTTTGAGCCATTCAAAACCGGTGTGAGCCGGTCTAGTCCGGTTTGAGTCCGGTTTCAGCTGGTCAAAACCGGTTTGAGCCTGTTTGTTCTGGTTTGAGTCCTTTTTGAGCCAGTCAAAACAGGTTTGAGCCGGTCTGGTCCAGTTTGAGTCTGGTTTGAGCCGGTCAAAACCGGTTTGAGCCGGTCTAGTCCAATTTGAATCCGGTTTGAGCCAGTCAAAATCGATTGGAGAGGGTCTGGCCTGCTTTGATCTGGTCAAAACCCGTATGAGTACGGTTTGAGCCAGTGAAATCGGGTTTGAGTTGTTCTGGTCGGGTTTGAGGCAGTTTGAGCCGGTCTGGTCTGGCTTGAGCCGGTTTGAGCCGGTCAGTTACTGTTTGAGCCGGTCTGTTAATGTTTGAGTCCAGTTTGAGCCATTCAAAACCGGTGTGAGCCGGTCTAGTCCGGTTTGAGTCCGGTTTCAGCCGGTCAAATCCGGTTTGAGCCTGTTTGTTCCGGTTTGAGTCCTTTTTGAGCCAGTCAAAACAGGTTTGAGCCGGTCTGGTCCGGTTTGAGTCCAGTTTGAGCCGGTCAAAACCGGTTTGAGCCGGTCTGGCCTGCTTTGAGTCTGGTTTGAGCAGGTCAAAACCGTTTTGAGCTGATCTGGTCTGGAAAAACACGGTCAAAACCAGTTTGAGTCTGTTTGAGCCGGTCAAAACCGGTTTGAGCCGGTCTGGTCGGGTTTGAGTCCAGTTTGAGCCGGTCAAAATTGGTTTGAGCCGGTCTGGCCTGGTTTGATTTGGTCAAAACCCGTTTGAGTCCGGTTTGAGCTGGTCAAAACCGGTTTGAGCCGGTCTGGCCGGGGTTGATATGGTTTGAGCCGGTCCAGTCATGTTTTAGTCCGGTTTCAGCCAGTCAAAACTGGTTTCAGCCGGTCTGGTTTGGTTTGAGCCAGTCTTGTCCGGTTTGAGCCTGTCAAAACCGATTGAAACCGGTCTGGGCCGGTTTGAGTCGGTTTCAGCCAGTCAAAACCGGTTTGAGCCGGTCTGGCCTGGTTTGATCTGGTCAAAACCCGTATGAGACCGGTTTGAGCCGGTGAAAACCAGTTTGAGATGTTCTGGTCCGGTTTGAGCCGGTTTGAGCCGTTCTGGTCTGGTGTGAGCCGGTTTGAGCTGGTCTGTTCCTGCTTGAGCCTGTCTGTTCCTGTTTGAGTCCGGTTTGAGCCGTTCAAAACCGGTTTGAGCCGGTCTAGTCCGGTTTGAGTCCGGTTTGAGCCAGTCAAAATCGATTGGAGAGGGTCTGGCCTGGTTTGATCTGGTCAAAACACGTATGAGACCGGTTTGAGCCGGTGAAAACCGATTTGAGATGTTCTGGTTCGGTTTGAGCCAGTTTGAGCCGGTCTGGTCTGGCTTGAGCCGGTTTGAGCCGGTCTGTTACTGTTTGGGCCGGTCTGTTCCTGTTTGAGTCCAGTTTGAGCCATTCAAAACCGGTGTGAGCCGGTCTAGTCCGGTTTGAGTCCGGTTTCAGCTGGTCAAAACCGGTTTGAGCCTGTTTGTTCTGGTTTGAGTCCTTTTTGAGCCAGTCAAAACAGGTTTGAGCCGGTCTGGTCCAGTTTGAGTCTGGTTTGAGCCGGTCAAAACCGGTTTGAGCAGGTCTAGTCCAATTTGAATCCGGTTTGAGCCAGTCAAAATCGATTGGAGAGGGTCTGGCCTGCTTTGATCTGGTCAAAACCCGTATGAGTACGGTTTGAGCCAGTGAAATCGGGTTTGAGTTGTTCTGGTCGGGTTTGAGGCAGTTTGAGCCGGTCTGGTCTGGCTTGAGCCGGTTTGAGCCGGTCAGTTACTGTTTGAGCCGGTCTGTTAATGTTTGAGTCCAGTTTGAGCCAGTCAAAACCGGTTTGAGCCTGTTTGTTCGGTTTGAGTCCGGTTTGAGTCCGGTTTCAGCCGGTCAAATCCGGTTTGAGCCTGTTTGTTCCGGTTTGAGTCCTTTTTGAGCCAGTCAAAACAGGTTTGAGCCGGTCTGGTCCGGTTTGAGTCCAGTTTGAGCCGGTCAAAACCGGTTTGAGCCGGTCTGGCCTGCTTTGAGTCTGGTTTGAGCAGGTCAAAACCGTTTTGAGCTGATCTGGTCTGGAAAAACACGGTCAAAACCAGTTTGAGTCTGTTTGAGCCGGTCAAACCCAGTTTGAGCCGGTCTGGTCGGGTTTGAGTCCAGTTTGAGCCGGTCAAAATTGGTTTGAGCCGGTCTGGCCTGGTTTGATTTGGTCAAAACCCGTTTGAGTCCGGTTTGAGCTGGTCAAAACCGGTTTGAGCCGGTCTGGCCGGGGTTGATATGGTTTGAGCCGGTCCCGTCATGTTTTAGTCCGGTTTCAGCCAGTCAAAACTGGTTTCAGCCGGTCTGGTTTGGTTTGAGCCAGTCTTGTCCGGTTTGAGCCTGTCAAAACCGATTGAAACCGGTCTGGGCCGGTTTGAGTCCGGTTTCAGCCAGTCAAAACCGGTTTGAGCCGGTCTGGCCTGGTTTGATCTGGTCAAAACCCGTATGAGACCGGTTTGAGCTGGTGAAAACCAGTTTGAGATGTTCTGGTCCGGTTTGAGCCGGTTTGAGCCGTTCTGGTCTGGTGTGAGCTGGTTTGAGCTGGTCTGTTCCTGCTTGAGCCTGTCTGTTGCTGTTTGAGTCCGGTTTGAGCCGTTCAAAACCGGTTTGAGCCGGTCTAGTCCGGTTTGAGTCCGGTTTGAGCGAGTCAAAATCGATTGGAGAGTGTCTGGCCTGGTTTGATCTGGTCAAAACCCGTATGAGTACGGTTTGAGCCGGTGAAAACCGGTTTGAGATGTTCTGGTCAGGTTTGAGGCAGTTTGAGCCGGTCTGGTCTGGCTTGAGCCGGTTTGAGCCGGTCTGTTACTGTTTGAGCCGGTCTGTTCCTGTTTGAGTCCAGTTTGAGCCATTCAAAACCGGTGTGAGCCGGTCTAGTCCGGTTTGAGTCAGGTTTCAGCCGGTCAAAACCAGTTTGAGCCTGTTTGTTCCGGTTTGAGTCCTTTTTGAGCCAGTCAAAACAGGTTTGAGCCGGTCTGGTCCAGTTTGAGTCTGGTTTGAGCCGGTCAAAACCGGTTTGAGCAGGTCTAGTCCAATTTGAATCCGGTTTGAGCCAGTCAAAATCGATTGAGAGGTCTGGCCTGGTTTGATCTGGTCAAAACCCGTATGAGTACGGTTTGAGCCGGTGAAAGCCGGTTTGAGATGTTCTGGTCAGGTTTGAGGCAGTTTGAGCCGGTCTGGTCTGGCTTGAGCCGGTTTGAGCCGGTCTGTTACTGTTTGAGCCGGTCTGTTCCTGTTTGAGTCCAGTTTGAGCCATTCAAAACCGTGTGAGCCGGTCTAGTCCGTTTGAGTCAGGTTTCAGCCGGTCAAAACCAGTTTGAGCCTGTTTGTTCCGGTTTGAGTCCTTTTTGAGCCAGTCAAAACAGGTTTGAGCCGGTCTGGTCCAGTTTGAGTCTGGTTTGAGCCGGTCAAAACCGGTTTGAGCCGGTCTAGTCCAATTTGAGTCCGGTTTGAGCCAGTCAAAATCGATTGGAGAGGGTCTGGCCTGCTTTGATCTGGTCAAAACCCGTATGAGTACGGTTTGAGCCAGTGAAATCGGGTTTGAGTTGTTCTGGTCGGGTTTGAGGCAGTTTGAGCCGGTCTGGTCTGGCTTGAGCCGGTTTGAGCCGGTCTGTTACTGTTTGAGCCGGTCTGTTCCTGTTTGAGTCCAGTTTGAGCCATTCAAAACCGGTGTGAGCCGGTCTAGTCCGGTTTGAGTCCGGTTTCAGCCGGTCAAAACCGGTTTGAGCCTGTTTGTTCCGGTTTGAGTCCTTTTTGAGCCAGTCAAAACAGGTTTGAGCCGGTCTGGTCCGGTTTGAGTCCAGTTTGAGCCAGTCAAAATCGATTGGAGAGGGTCTGGCCTGGTTTGAGTCTGGTTTGAGCAGGTCAAAACCGGTTTGAGCAGGTCAAAACCGTTTTGAGCTGATCTGGTCTGAAAACACGGTCAAAACCGGTTTGAGTCCAGTTTGAGCCGGTCAAACCCAGTTTGAGCCGGTCTGGTCGGGTTTGAGTCCAGTTTGAGCCGGTCAAAATTGGTTTGAGCCGGTCTGGCCTGGTTTGATTTGGTCAAAACCCGTTTGAGTCCGGTTTGAGCTGGTCAAAACCGGTTTGAGCCGGTCTGGCCGGGGTTGATATGGTTTGAGCCGGTCCCGTCATGTTTTAGTCCGGTTTGAGCCAGTCAAAACTGGTTTCAGCCGGTCTGGTTTGGTTTGAGCCAGTCTTGTCCGGTTTGAGCCTGTCAAAACCGATTGAAACCGGTCTGGGCCGGTTTGAGACGGTTTCAGCCAGTCAAAACCGGTTTGAGCCGGTCTGGCCTGGTTTGATCTGGTCAAAACCCGTATGAGACCGGTTTGAGCTGGTGAAAACCAGTTTGAGATGTTCTGGTCCGGTTTGAGCCGGTTTGAGCCGTTCTGGTCTGGTGTGAGCTGGTTTGAGCTGGTCTGTTCCTGCTTGAGCCTGTCTGTTGCTGTTTGAGTCCGGTTTGAGCCGTTCAAAACCGGTTTGAGCCGGTCTAGTCCGGTTTGAGTCCGGTTTGAGCGAGTCAAAATCGATTGGAGAGTGTCTGGCCTGGTTTGATCTGGTCAAAACCCGTATGAGTACGGTTTGAGCCGGTGAAAACCGGTTTGAGATGTTCTGGTCAGGTTTGAGGCAGTTTGAGCCGGTCTGGTCTGGCTTGAGCCGGTTTGAGCCGGTCTGTTACTGTTTGAGCCGGTCTGTTCCTGTTTGAGTCCAGTTTGAGCCATTCAAAACCGGTGTGAGCCGGTCTAGTCCGGTTTGAGTCAGGTTTCAGCCGGTCAAAACCAGTTTGAGCCTGTTTGTTCCGGTTTGAGTCCTTTTTGAGCCAGTCAAAACAGGTTTGAGCCGGTCTGGTCCGCTTTGAGTCCGGTTTGAGCCGGTCAAAACCGGTTTGAGCCGGTCTGGCCTGGTTTGAGTCCGGTTTGAGCAGGTCAGAACCGTTTTGAGCTGATCTGGTCCGGAAAAATACGGTCAAAACCAGTTTGAGTCTGTTTGAGCCGGTGAAAACCGGTTTGAGCCGGGCTGGTCCGGTTTGAGTCCAGTTTGAGCCGGTAAAAATTGGTTTGAGCCGGTATGGCCTGGTTTGATTTGGTCAAAACCCGTTTGAATCCGGTTTGAGCTGGTCAAAACCGGTTTGAGCCGTTCTGGCCTGGATTGATCCGGTTTGAGCCGGTCCAGTCATGTTTTATTCCGGTTTGAGCCAGTCAAAACGTTTCAGCCGGTCTGGTTCGGTTTGAGCCGGTCTTGTCCGGTTTGAGCCTGTCAAAACCGATTGAAACCGGTCTGGGCCGGTTTGAGTCCGGTTTCAGCCAGTCAAAACCGGTTTGAGCCGGTCTGGCCTGGTTTGATTTGGTCAAAACCCGTATGAGACCGGTTTGAGCCGGTGAAAACCGGTTTGAGATGTTCTGGTCCGGTTTGAGCCGGTTTGAGCTGTTCTGGTCTGGTGTGAGCCGGTTTGAGCTGGTCTGTTCCTGCTTGAGCCTGTCTGTTCCTGTTTGAGTCCGGTTTGAGCCGTTCAAAACCGGTTTGAGCCGGTCTAGTCTAGTTTGAGTCCGGTTTCAACTAGTCAAAATTGATTGGAGAGGGTCTGGCCTGGTTTGATCTGGTCAAAACCAGTATGAGACCGGTTTGAGCTGGTGAAAACCGGTTTGAGATGTTCTGGTCCGGTTTGAGCCAGTATGAGACGGTCTGGTCTGGCTTGAGCCAGTTTGAGCGGTCTGTTACTGTTTGAGCCGGTCTGTTCCTGTTTGAGTCCAGTTTGAGCCATTCAAAACCGGTGTGAGCCGGTCTAGTCCGGTTTGAGTCCGGTTTCAGCCGGTCAAAACCGGTTTGAGCCTGTTTGTTCCAGTTTGAGTCCTTTTTGAGCCATTCAAAACAGGTTTGAGCCGGTCTGGTCCGGTTTGAGTCCGGTTTGAGCTGGTCAAAACCGGTTTGAGCAGGTCTGGCCTGGTTTGAGTCCGGTTTGAGCAGGTCCAAACCGTTTTGAGCTGGTCTGGTCCGGATAAATATGGTCAAAACCGGTTTGAGTCTGTTTGAGCCGGTCAAAACTGGTTTGAGCCGGTCTGGGCCGGTTTGAGTCCGGTTTCAGCCAATCAAAACCGGTTTGAGCAGGTCTGGCCTGGTTTGATCTGGTCAAAACCCGTATGAGACCGGTTTGAGCCGGTGAAAACCGGTTTGAGATGTTCTGGTCCGGTTTGAGCCGGTTTGAGCCGTTCTGGACTGGTGTGAGTCGGTTTGAGCTGGTCTGTTCCTGTTTGAGCTGTCTGTTCTTGTTTGAGTCCGGTTTGAGCCGTTCAAAACCGGATTGAGCCGGTCTGTTCCTGTTTGAGTCCAGTTTGAGCCATTCAAAACCGGTGTGAGCCGGTCTAGTCTGGTTTGAGTCAGGTTTCAGGCGGTCAAAACCGGTTTGAGCGTGTTTGTTCCGGTTTGAGTCGTTTTTGAGCCAGTCAAAACACGTTTGAGCCGGTCTGGTCCGGTTTGAGTCCGGTTTGAGCCAGTCAAAAGCGGTTTGAGCCGGTCTGGCCTTGTTTGAGTCCGGTTTGAGCTGGTCCAAACCGTTTTGAGCTGGTCTGGTCCGGATAAATATGGTCAAAACCGGTTTGAGTCTGCTTGAGCCGGTCAAAACCGGTTTGAGCCGGTCTGGTCGGGTTTGAGTCCAGTTTGAGCCGGTCAAAACCGGTTTGAGCCGGTCTGGCCTGGTTTGATCTGGTCAAAACCCCTATGAGACCGGTTTGAGCCGGTGAAAACCGGTTTGAGATGTTCTGGTCCGGTTTGAGCCTGTTTGAGCCATTCTGGTCCTGTGTGAGCCGGTTTGAGCTGGTCTGTTCCTGTTTGAGCCGGTCTGTTCCTGTTTGAGTCCGGTTTGAGCCGTTCAAAACCAGTTTGAGTTGGTCTAGTCCGGTTTGAGTCCGGTTTGAGCCAGTCAAAACCGGTTTGAGCCGGTCTGGCCTGCTTTGATCTGGTCAAAACCCGTATGAGTACGGTTTGGGGCGGTGAAAGCCGGTTTGAGATGTTCTGGTCAGGTTTGAGGCAGTTTGAGCCGGTCTGGTCTGGCTTGAGCCGGTTTGAGCCGGTCTGTTACTGTCTGAGCCGGTCTGTTCCTGTTTGAGTCCAGTTTGAGCCATTCAAAACCGGTGTGAGCCGGTCTAGTCCGGTTTGAGTCCGGTTTCAGCCGGTCAAAACCGGTTTGAGCCTGTTTGTTCCGGTTTGAGTCCTTTTTGAGCCAGTCAAAACAGGTTTGAGCTGGTCAGGTCCGGTTTGAGTCCGGTTTGAGCCGGTCAAAACCGGTTTGAGCCGGTCTGGCCTGGTTTGATTCCGGTTTGAGCAGGTCCAAACCGTTTTGAGCTGATCTGGTCCTGAAAAATACGGTCAAAACCAGTTTGAGTCTGTTTGAGCCGGTCAAAACCGGTTTGAGCGGTCTGGTCGGTTTGAGTCCAGTTTGAGCGGTCAAAATTGGTTTGAGCC
>JAKFHT010001129.1:0-37254 GCA_023783455.1 Erythrocebus patas | reverse complement strand
AGATGAATTAACAGAACACAGAGCAGTTTCTCAGAAAGCGATGTAACTCTGTGAGATGAATTAACAGAACACAAAGCAGTTTCTCAGAAAGCTTCTTTCCAGTTTTCAATGGAAGATATTTCCTTTTTCACCATAGCCCTCTATGGGCTTCCAAATATCACTTTACCAATTACACAAGAAGACTCTTACCGAAAGGCTTCTTGAAGGGAAAGATGTAACTGTGAGATGAATTAACAGAACACAAAGCAGTTTCTCAGAAAGCTTCTTTCCAGTTTTTAAGGGATGATATTTCCTTTTTCACCATAGCCTCTATGGGCTTCCAAATATCCTTTGCCAATTCCACAAGAACAGCCTTAGCGAAAGGCTTCTTGAAGGGAAAGATGTTAGTCTGTGAGATGAATTAACAGAACACAGAGCAGTTTCTCAGAAAGCTTCTTTCAGTTTTTAACGAATGATATTTCCTTTTTCACCATAGCCCTCTAAGTGGTTCCATATATCACTTTGCCAATTCCACAAGAACAGACTTAGTGAAAGGCTTCTTGAAGGGAAAGATGTAACTCTGTGAGATGAATTAACAGAACATAGAGCAGTTTCTCAGAAATCTTCTTTCCAGTTTTGAACGGAAGATATTTCCTTTTTCACCATGGCCCTCTATGGGCTTCCAAATATCCCTTGGCCAATTCCACATGAACAGCCTAAGCGAAAGGCTTCTTGAAGAGAAAGATGTAACTCTGTGAGATGAATTAACAGAACACAGAGCAGTTTCTCAGAAAGCTTCTTTCCAGTTTTTAACGGATGATATTTCCTTTTTCACCATAGACCTCTATGGGCTTCCAAATATCACTTTGCCAATTCCACAAGAACAGCTTTAGCGAAAGGCTTCTTGAAAGGAAAGAGGTAACACTGTGAGATGAATTAACAGAACACAGAGCAGTTTCTCAGAAAGCTTCTTTCCAGTTTTGAACAGAAGATATTTCCTTTTTCACCATAGCCCTCTATGGGCTTCCAAATATCCCTTTGTCAATTCTACAAGAACAGACGAAGCGAAAGGCTTCTTGAAGGGAAAGATGTAACTCTGTGAGATGAATTAACAGAACACAAAA
This sequence comes from Erythrocebus patas, assembly GCA_023783455.1. Classification (NCBI taxonomy): domain Eukaryota; kingdom Metazoa; phylum Chordata; class Mammalia; order Primates; family Cercopithecidae; genus Erythrocebus; species Erythrocebus patas. The sequence goes on along the minus strand of JAKFHT010001129.1, from coordinate 36,151 downwards.
CAGTTTCTCAGAAAGCTTCTTTCCAGTTTTTAACGGAAAATATTTCCTTTTTCACCATAGCCCTCTATGGGCTTCCAAATATCACTTTGCCAATTCACAAGAACAGCCTTAGCGAAAGGCTTCTTGAAGGAAAGATGTAACTCTGAGATGAATTAACAGAACACAAAGCAGTTTCTCAGAAAGCTTCTTTCCAGTTTTAACGGAAGATATTTCCTTTTTCACCATAGCACCTATGGGCTTCCAAATATCACTTTGCCAATTCCACAAGAAAGCCTTAACCAAAAGGCTTCTTGAAGGAAAGATGTAACTCTGTGAGATGAATTAACAGAACACAAAGCAGTTTCTCAGAAAGCTTCTTTCCAGTTTTTAACGGAAGATATTTCTTTTTTCACCATAGCACCCTATGGGCTTCCAAATATCACTTTGCCAGTTCCACAAGAACAGCCTTAGCGAAAGGCTTCTTGAAGGGAAAGATGTTAGTCTGTGAGATGAATTAACAGAACACAGAGCAGTTTCTCAGAAAGCTTCTTTCCAGTATTTGACGGAAGATATTTCCTTTTTCACCATAGCCCTCTATGGGCTTCCAAATATCACTTTGCCAATTCCACAAGAACAGCCTAGCGAAAGGCTTCTTGAAGGGAAAGATATAACACTGTGAGATGAATTAACAGAACACAGAGCAGTTTCTCAGAACGCTTCTTTCCAGTTTTGAACGGAAGATATTTCCTTTTTCACCATAGCCCTCTATGGCCTTCCAAATATCACTTTGCCAATTCCACAAGAACAGCCTTAGCGAAAGGCTTCTTAAAGGGAATGATGTAACTCTGTGAGATGAATTAACAGAACACGGAGCAGTTTCTCAGAAAGCTTCTTTCCAGTTTTTAATGGAAGATATTTCCTTTTCACCATAGCCTCTATGGGCTTCCAAATATCACTTGGCCAATTCCACAAGAACAGCTTTAGCGAAAGGCTTGAAGGAAGGTAACACTGTGAGATGAATTAACAGAACACAGAGCAGTTTCTCAGAAAGCTTCTTTCCAGTTTTGAACGGAAGATATTTCCTTTTCACCATAGCCCTATGGGCTTCCAAATATCACTTTGTCAATTCTACAAGAACAGACGGCGAAAAGGCTTCTTGAAGGAAAGATGTAACTCTGTGAGATGAATTAACAGAACACAGAGCAGTTTCTCAGAAAGCTTCTTTCCAGTTTTTAACGGAAGATATTTCCTTTTCACCATAGCCCTCTATGGGCTTCCAAATATCCTTTGCCAATTCAAAAGAACAGCCTTAGCGAAAGGCTTCTTGAAGGGAAAGATGTAACTCTGTGAGATGAATTAACAGAACACAGCAGTTTCTCAAGCTTCTTTCCAGTTTTGAATGGAAGATATTTCCTTTTCACCATAGCCCTCTATGGGCTTCAAATATCCTTTGCCAATTCAAAAGAACAGCCTTAGCGAAAGGCTTCTTGAAGGGAAAGATGTAACTCTGTGAGATGAATTAACAGAACACAAAGCAGTTTCTCAGAAAGCTTCTTTCCAGTTTTTAACGGAAAATATTTCCTTTTTCACCATAGCCCTCTATGGGCTTCCAAATATCACTTTTCCAATTCCAAAAGAAAGCCTTAGCGAAAGGCTTCGTGAAGGGAAAGATGTAACTCTGTGAGATGAATTAACAGAACACAAAGCAGTTTCTCAGAAAGCTTCTTTCCAGTTTTTAACGGAAGATATTTCTTTTTTCACCATAGCACTCTATGGGCTTCCAAATATCACTTTGCCAGTTCCACAAGAACAGCCTTAGCGAAAGGCTTCTTGAAGGGAAAGATGTTAGTCTGTGAGATGAATTAACAGAACACAGAGCAGTTTCTCAGAAAGCTTCTTTCCAGTTTTTGACGGAAGATATTTCCTTTTTCACCATAGCCCTCTATGGGCTTCCAAATATCACTTTGCCAATTCCACAAGAACAGCCTAGCGAAAGGCTTCTTGAAGGGAAAGATATAACACTGTGAGATGAATTAACAGAACACAGAGCAGTTTCTCAGAACGCTTCTTTCCAGTTTTGAACGGAAGATATTTCCTTTTTCACCATAGCCCTCTATGGCCTTCCAAATATCACTTTGCCAATTCCACAAGAACAGCCTTAGCGAAAGGCTTCTTAAAGGGAATGATGTAACTCTGTGAGATGAATTAACAGAACACGGAGCAGTTTCTCAGAAATCTTCTTTCCAGTTTTTAATGGAAGATATTTTCTTTTTCACCATAGCCCTCTATGGGCTTCCAAATATCCCTTGGCCAATTCCACAAGAACAGCCTTAGCGAAAGGCTTCTTGAAGGGAAAGATGTAACTCTGTGAGATGAATTAACAGAACACAGAGCAGTTTCTCAGAAAGCTTCTTTCCAGTTTTGAACGGAAGATATTTCCTTTTTCACCATAGCCCTCTATGGGCTTCCAAATATCCCTTTGCCAATTCCACAAGAACAGCCTTAGGGAAAGGCTTCTTGAAGGGAAAGATGTAACTCTGTGAGATGAATTAACAGAACACAGAGCAGTTTCTCAGAAAGCTTCTTTCCAGTTTTGAACGGAAGATATTTCCTTTTTCACCATAGCCCTCTATGGGCTTCCAAATATCACTTTGCCAATTCCACAAGAAGAGCCTTAGCGAAAGGCTTCTTGAAGGGAAAGATGCAACTCTGTGAGATGATTTAAAAGAACACAAAGCAGTTTCTCAGAAAGCTTCTTTCCAGTTTTTAACGGAAGATATTTCCTTTTTCACCATAGCCCTCTATGGGCTTCCAAATATCCCTTTGCCAATTCCACAAGAACAGCCTTAGCGAAAGGCTTCTTGAAGGGAAAGATGTAACTCTGTGAGATGAATTAACAGAACACAGAGCAGTTTCTCAGAAAGCTTCTTTCCAGTTTTGAACGGAAGATATTTCCTTTTTCACCATAGCCCTCTATGGGCTTCCAAATATCCTTTGCCAATTCCACAAGAACAGCCTTAGGAAAGGCTTCTTGAAGGAAAGATGTAACTCTGTGAGATGAATTAACAGAACACAGAGCAGTTTCTCAGAAAGCTTCTTTCCAGTTTTGAACGGAAGATATTTTTTCACCATAGCCCTCTATGGGCTTCCAAATATCCTTGCCAATTCCACAAGAAGAGCCTTAGCGAAAGGCTTTGAAGGAAAGATGCAACTCTGTGAGATGAATTAACAGAACACAAAGCAGTTTCTCAGAAAGCTTCTTTCCAGTTTTTAACGGAAGATATTTCCTTTTTCACCATAGCCCTCTATGGGCTTCCAAATATCCTTGCCAATTCCACAAGAACAGCCTTAGCGAAAGGCTTTGAAGGGAAAGATGTAACTCTGTGAGATGAATTAACAGAACACAGAGCAGGTTCTCAGAAAGCTTCTTCCAGTTTTTAATGGAAGATATTTCCTTTTACACCATAGCCCTCTATGGCTTCCAAATATCACTCTGTCAATTCTACAAGAACAGCCTAGCGAAAGGCTTGAAGGAAAGATGTAACTCTGTGAGATGAATTAACAGAACACAAAGCAGTTTCTCAGAAAGCTTCCAGTTTTAACGGAAGATATTTCCTTTTCACCATAGCCCTCTATGGGCTTCCAAATATCACTTTGCCAATTCCACAAGAACAGCCTTAGCGAAAGGCTTCTTGAAGGGAAAGATGTAACTCTGTGAGATGAATTAACAGAACACAAAGCAGTTTCTCAGAAAGCTTCTTTCCAGTTTTAACGGAAGATATTTTTTCACCATAGCCCTCTATGGGCTTCCAAATATCCTTTGCCAATTCCACAAGAACAGCCTTAGCGAAAGGCTTCTGAAGGAAAGATGTAACTCTGAGATGAATTAACAGAACACAAAGCAGTTTCTCAGAAAGCTTCTTTCCAGTTTTAACGGAACATATTTCCTTTTCACCATAGCCCTCTATGGGCTTCAAATATCACATTCCCAATTCCACAAGAACAGACTTAGAAAGGCTTCTTGAAGGAAAGATAACTCTGTGAGATGAATTAACAGAACACAGCAGTTTCTCAGAAAGCTTCTTTCCAGTTTTAACGGAAGATATTTCCTTTTCACCATAGCCCTCTATGGGCTTCCAAATATCACTTTGCCAATTCCACAAGAACAGCCTTAGCGAAAGGCTTCTTGAAGGAAAGATGTAACTCTGTGAGATGAATTAACAGAACACAGAGCAGTTTCTCAGAAAGCTTTTTCCAGTTTTAACGGAAGATATTTTTTTTCACCATAGCCCCTATGGGCTTCCAAATATCCTTTGCCAATTCCACAAGAACAGCCTTAGCGAAAGGCTTCTTGAAGGGAAAGATGTAACTCTGTGAGATGAATTAACAGAACACAGAGCAGTTTCTCAGAAAGCTTCTTTCCAGTTTTAACGGAAGATATTTCTTTTTCACCATAGCCTCTATGGGCTTCCAAATATCCTTTGCCAATTCCACAAGAACAGCCTTAGCGAAAGGCTTTGAAGGGAAAGATGTAACTCTGTGAGATGAATTAACAGAACACAAAGCAGTTTCTCAGAAAGCTTTTTCCAGTTTTAACGGAACATATTTCCTTTTCACCATAGCCCTCTATGGGCTTCCAAATATCACTTTGTCAATTCCACAAGAACAGACTTAGCGAAAGGCTTCTTGAAGGGAAAGATGTAACTCTGTGAGATGAATTAACAGAACACAGAGCAGTTTCTCAGAAAGCTTCTTTCCAGTTTTGAACGGAAGATATTTTTTCACCATAGCCCTCTATGGGCTTCCAAATATCCCTTTGCTAATTCCACAAGAACAACCTTAGCGAAAGGCTTGAAGGGAAAGATGTTAGTCTGTGAGATGAATTAACAGAACACAGAGCAGTTTCTCAGAAAGCTTCTTTCCAGTTTTAACGGATGATATTTTTTCACCATAGCCCTCTAAGGGCTTCCAAATATCACTTTGCTAATTCCACAAGAACAGCCTTAGTGAAAGGCTTCTTGAAGGGAAAGATGTAACTCTGTGAGATGAATTAACAGAACACAGAGCAGTTTCTCAGAAAGCTTCTTTCCAGTTTTGAACGGAAGATACTTTCACCATAGCCCTATGGGCTTCCAAATATCACTTTGCCAATTCCACAAGAACAGCCTTAGCGAAAGGCTTCTTGAAGGGAAAGATGTAACTCTGTGAGATGAATTAACAGAACACAGAGCAGTTTCTCAGAAAGCTTCTTTCCAGTTTTGAACGGAAGATATTTCCTTTTCACCATAGCCCTATGGGCTTCCAAATATCCCTTTGCCAATTCCACAAGAACAGCCTAGCGAAAGGCTTTGAAGGGAAAGAAGGGAAAGATGTAACTCTGTGAGATGAATTAACAGAACACAAAGCAGTTTTTCAGAAAGCTTCTTTCCAGTTTTCAACGGAAGATATTTCCTTTTTCACCATAGCCCCTATGGGCTTCCAAATATCACTTCTGAAAATTCCACAAGAACAGCCTTAGCGAAAGGCTTTGAAGGGAAAGATGTAACTCTGAGATGAATTAACAGAACACAAAGCAGTTTCTCAGAAAGCTTCTTCCAGTTTTAACGGAACATATTTCCTTTTCACCATAGCCCTATGGGCTTCCAAATATCACATCTCTAATTACACAAGAACAGCCTTAGTGAAAGGCTTCTTGAAGGGAAAGATGTAACTCTCTGAGATGATTTAACAGAACACAGAGCAGTTTGTCAGAAAGCTTCTTTCCAGTTTTTAACGGAAGATATTTCCTTTTTTTTCACCATAGCCCTATGGGCTTCCAAATATCACTTTGCCAATTCCACAAGAACAGCCTTAGCGAAAGGCTTTGAAGGGAAAGATGTAACCTCTGAGATGAATTAACAGAACACAAAGCAGTTTCTAAAAGCTTCTTTCCAGTTTTGAAGGAAGATATTTCCTTTTTCACCATAGCCCTCTATGAGCTTCCAAATATCCTTGCCAATTACACAAGAACACTCTTAGCGAAAGGCTTCCTGAAGGGAAAGATGTAACTCTGTGAGATGATTAACAGAACACAAAGCAGTTTCTCAGAAAGCTTCTTTCCAGTTTTTAACGGAAGATATTTCTTTTTCACCATAGCCCTCTATGGCTTCCAAATATCACTTTGCCAATTCCACAAGAACAGCCTAAGCGAAATCTTTTGAAGGAAAGATGTAACCTCTGAGGTGAATTAACAGAACACAAAGCAGTTTCTCAGAAAGCTTCTTCCAGTTTTTAACGGAACATATTTCCTTTTTCACCATTGCCTCTATGGGCTTCAAATATCACATTCCCAATTCCACAAGAACAGCTTTAGCGAAAGGCTTTGAAGGGAAAGATGTAACTCTGTGAGATGAATTAACAGAACACAAAGCAGTTTCTCAGAAAGCTCTTTCCAGTTTTTAACGGAAGATATTTCTTTTTCACCATAGCCCTATGGGCTTCCAAATATCACTTTGCTAATTCCACAAGAACAGCCTTAGCGAAAGGCTTCTTGAAGGAAAGATGTAACACTGTGAGATGAATTAACAGAACACAAAGCAGTTTCTCAAAAGCTTCTTTCCAGTTTTGAAGGAAGATATTTCCTTTTTCACCATAGCCTCTATGGGCTTCCAAATATCACTTTGCTAATTCCACAAGAACAGCCTTAGCGAAAGGCTTCTGAAGGAAAGATGTAACACTGTGAGATGAATTAACAGAACACAAAGCAGTTTCTCAAAAGCTTCTTTCCAGTTTTTGAAGGAAGATATTTCCTTTTTCACCATAGCCCTCTATGGGCTTCCAAATATCACTTTGCCAATTCCACAAGAACAGCCTTAGCGAAAGGCTTCCTGAAGGGAAAGATGTAACTCTGTGAGATGAATTAACAGAACACAAAGCAGTTTCTCAGAAAGCTTCTTTCCAGTTTTTAACGGAAGATATTTCTTTTTTCACCATAGCCGTCTATGGGCTTCCAAATATCACTTTGCCAATTCCACAAGAACAGCCTTAGCGAAAAGCTTCTTGAAGGGAAAGTTGTAACTCTCTGAGTTGAATTAACAGAACACAAAGCAGTTTGTCAGAAAGCTTCTTTCCAGTTTTTAACGGAAGATATTTCCTTTTTCACCCTTGCCCTCTATGGGCTTCGAAATATCACATTCCCAATTCCACAAGAACAGACTTAGCGAAAGGCTTCTCGAAAAGAAAGATGTAACTCTGTGAGATGAATTAACAGAACACAAAGCAGTTTCTCAGAAAGCTTCTTTCCAGTTTTGAACGGAAGATATTTACTTTTTCACCATAGCCCTCTATGGGCTTCCAAACTTCCCTTTGCCAGTTCCACAAGAACAGCCTTAGCGAAAGGCTTCTTGAAGGGAAAGATGTAACTCTGAGAGATGAATTAACAGAACACAGAGCAGTTTCTCAGAAGGCTTCTTTCCTGTTTTTAACGGAAGATATTTCCTTTTTCACCTTAGCCCTCTATGGGCTTCCAAATATCCCTTTGCCAATTACACAAGAACACTCTTACCGAAAGGCTTCTTGAAGGGAAAGCTGTAACTCTGTGAGATGATTTAACAGAACACAAAGCAGTTTCTCAGAAAGCTTCTTTCCAGTTTTTAACGGATGATATTTCCTTTTTCCCCATAGCCCTCTATGGGCTTCCAAATATCACTTTGTCAATTCTACAAGAACAGCCTAAGCGAAAGGCTTCTTGAAGGGAAAGATGTAACTCTGTGAGATGAATTAACAGAACACAGAGCAGTTTCTCAGAAAGCTTCTTTCCAGTTTTGAACGGAACATATTTCCTTTTTCAACATTGCCCTCTATGGGCTTCGAAATATCACATTCCCAATTCCACAAGAACAGACTTAGCGAAAGGCTTCTTGAAGGGAAAGATGTAACTCTGTGAGATGAATTAACAGAACACAAAGCAGTTTCTCAGAAAGTTTCTTTCCAGTTTTTAACGGAAGATATTTACTTTTTCACCATAGCCCTCTATGGCCTTCCAAATATCACTTTGCCAATTCACAAGAACACTATGGGCTTCCAAATATCCTTTGCCAATTCCACAAGAACAGTCTTAGCGAAAGGCTTCTTGAAGGAAAGATGTAACTCTGTGAGATGAATTAACAGAACACAGAGCAGTTTCTCAGAAAGCTTCTTTCCAGTTTTGAGCGGAAGATATTTCCTTTTTCACCATAGCCCTCTATGGGCTTCCAAATATCCTTTGCCAATTCCACAAGAACAGCCTTAGCGAAAGGCTTCTTGAAGGAAAGATGTAACCCTGTGAGATGAATTAACAGAACACAGAGCAGTTTCTCAGAAAGATTCTTTCCAGTTTTTAACGGAAGTTATTTCCTTTTCACCATAGCCCTCCATGGGCTTCCAAATATCCCTTTGCCAATTACACAAGAAGACTCTTACCGAAAGGCTTCTTGAAGGAAAGATGTAACTCTGTGAGATGATTTAACAGAACACAAAGCAGTTTCTCAGAAAGCTTCTTTCCAGTTTTTAACGGAAGATATTTTTTTTCACCATAGCCCTCACGGGCTTCCAAATATCACTTTGTCAATTCTACAAGAACAGCCTAAGCGAAAAGGCTTTGAAGGGAAAGATGTAACCTGTGAGATGAATTAACAGAACACAGAGCAGTTTCTCAGAAAGCTTCTTTCCAGTTTTGAACGGAAGATATTTTTCACCATAGCCCTCTATGGGCTTCCAAATATCACTTTACCAATTACACAAGAAGACTCTTACCGAAAGGCTTCTTGAAGGAAAGATGCAACTCTGTGAGATGATTTGACAGAACACAAAGCAGTTTCTCAGAAAGCTTCTTTCCAGTTTTAACGGAAGATATTTCTTTTTCACCATAGCCCTCATGGGCTTCCAAATATCACTTTGCCAATTCCACAAGAACAGCCTTAGCGAAAGGCTTCTTGAAGGAAAGATGTAAGTCTGTGAGGTGAATTAACAGAACACAGAGCAGTTTCTCAGAAAGCTTCTTTCCAGTTTTTAACGGAAGATATTTCCTTTTCACCATAGCCCTCTAAGGGCTTCCAAATATCACTTTGCCAATTCCACAAGAACAGCCTTAGCGAAAAGCTTCTTGAAGGAAAGATGTAACTCTCTGAGATGAATTAACAGAACACAGAGCAGATTCTCAGAAAGCTTCTTTCCAGTTTTGAACGGAAGATATTTCTTTTTCACCATAGCCCTCTATGGGCTTCAAATATCACATTCCCAATTTCACAAGAACAGCCTTAGCGAAAAGCTTCTTGAAGGAAAGATGCAACTCTGTGAGATGATTTAACAGAACACAAAGCAGTTTCTCAGAAAGCTTCTTTCCAGTTTTAACGGATGATATTTCCTTTTTCACCATAGCCTCTATGGGCTTCCAAATGTCACTTTTCCAATTCCACAAGAACAGCCTTAGCGAAAGGCTTTGAAGGGAAAGATGTAACCTGTGAGATGAATTAACAGAACACAGAGCAGTTTCTCAGAAAGCTTCTTTCCAGTTTTGAACGGAAGATATTTCCTTTTCACCATAGCCCTCTATGGGCTTCCAAATATCACTTTGCCAATTCCACAAGAACAGCCTTAGCGAAAAGCTTCTTGAAGGGAAAGATGTAACTCTGTGAGATGAATTAGCACAACACAGAGCAGTTTCTCAGAAAGCTTCTTTCCAGTTTTCAACGGAAGATATTTCCTTTTCACCATAGCCCTCTATGGGCTTCCAAATATCACTTGCTAATTCCACAAGAACAGCCTTAGCGAAAGGCTTCTTGAAGGAAAGATGTAACTCTGAGATGAATTGACAGAACACAGAGCAGTTTCTCAGAAAGCTTCTTTCCAGTTTTTAACGGAACATATTTCCTTTTCACCATTGCCCTCTATGGGCTTCAAATATCACATTCCCAATTCCACAAGAACAGACTTAGCGAAAGGCTTTGAAGGGAAAGATGTAACTCTGTGAGATGAATTAACAGAACACAAAGCAGTTTCTCAGAAAGCTTCTTTCCAGTTTTTAACGGAAGATATTTACTTTTTCACCATAGCCCTCTATGGCCTTCCAAATATCCCTTTGCCAATTCAACAAGAACAGCCTTAGCGAAAGGCTTCTTGAAGGGAAAGATATAACTCTGTGAGATGAATTAACAGAACACAAAGCAGTTTCTCAGAAAGCTTCTTTCCAGTTTTGAACGGAAGATAGTTCCTTTTTCACCATAGCCCTCTATGGGCTTCCAAATATCACTTTGCCAATTCCACAAGTACAGCCTTAGCGAAAGGCTTCTTGAAGTGAAAGATGTAACTCTGTGAGATGAATTAACAGAACACAGAGCAGATTCTCAGAAAGCTTCTTTCCAGTTTTTAAGGGAAGATATTTCCTTTTTCACCATAGCCCTCTACGGGCTTCCAAATATCACTTTGTCAATTCTACAAGAACAGCCTAAGCGAAAGGCTTCTTGAAGGGAAAGATGTAACTCTGTGAGATGAATTAACAGAACACAAAGCAGTTTCTCAGAAAGCTTCTTTCCAGTTTTTAAAGGAAGATATTTCCTTTTCACCATAGCCCTCTATGGGCTTCCAAATATCACTTTGCCAATTCCACAAGAACAGCCTTAGAAAGGCTTCTTGAAGTGAAAGATGTAACTCTGTGAGATGAATTAACAGAACACAAAGCAGTTTCTCAGAAAGCTTCTTTCCAGTTTTTAACGGAAGATATTTCCTTTTCACCATAGCCTCTATGGGCTTCCAAATATCCTTTGCCAATTCCACAAGAACAGCCTTAGCGAAAGGCTTCTTGAAGGAAAGATGTAACTCTCTGAGATGAATTAACAGAACACAAAGCAGTTTCTCAGAAAGCTTCTTTCCAGTTTTGAACGGAAAGTATTTCCTTTTCACCATAGCCCTCTATGGGCTTCCAAATATCACTTTACCAATTACACAAGAAGACTCTTACCGAAAGGCTTTTTGAAGGAAAGATGTAACTCTGTGAGATGATTTAACAGAACACAAAGCAGTTTCTCAGAAAGCTTCTTTCCAGTTTTTAACGGATGATATTTCCTTTTTCCCCATAGCCCTCTATGGGCTTCCAAATATCACTTTGTCAATTCTACAAGAACAGCCTAGCGAAAGGCTTCTTGAAGGAAAGATGTAACTCTGTGAGATGAATTAACAGAACACAAAGCAGTTTCTCAGAAAGCTTTTTCCAGTTTTGAACGGAAGATATTTCCTTTTCACCATTGCCCTCTATGGGCTTCAAATATCACATTCCCAATTCCACAAGAACAGACTTAGCGAAAGGCTTGAAGGGAAAGATGTAACTCTGTGAGATGAATTAACAGAACACAAAGCAGTTTCTCAGAAAGTTTCTTTCCAGTTTTTAACGGAAGATATTTACTTTTTCACCATAGCCTCTATGGGCTTCCAAATATCCTTTGCCAATTCCACAAGAACAGCCTTAGCGAAAGGCTTTTGAAGGGAAAGATGTAACTCTGTGAGATGAATTAACAGAACACTGAGCAGTTTCTCAGAAAGCTTCTTTCCAGTTTTGAACGGAAGATATTTCTTTTTCACCATAGCCCTCTATGGGCTTCCAAATATCACATTCCCAATTCCACAAGAACAGCCTTAGCGAAAGGCTTCTTGAAGGAAAGATGTAACTCTGTGAGATGAATTAACAGAACACAGAGCAGTTTCTCAGAAAGATTCTTTCCAGTTTTTAACGGAAGTTATTTCCTTTTCACCATAGCCCTCCATGGGCTTCCAAATATCCTTTGCCAATTCCACAAGAACAGTCTTAGCGAAAGGCTTCTTGAAGGGAAAGATGTAACTCTGTGAGATGAATTAACAGAACACTGAGCAGTTTCTCAGAAAGCTTCTTTCCAGTTTTGAGCGGAAGATATTTCTTTTTCACCATAGCCCTCTATGGGCTTCCAAATATCACTTTTCCAATTCCACAAGAACAGCCTTAGCGAAAGGCTTCTTGAAGGGAAAGATGTAACTCTGTGAGATGAATTAACAGAACACAGAGCAGTTTCTCAGAAAGCTTCTTTCCAGTTTTGAACGGAAGTTATTTCCTTTTCACCATAGCCCTCCATGGGCTTCCAAATATCCTTTGCCAATTCCACAAGAACAAACTTAGCGAAAGGCTTCTTGAAGGGAAAGATGTAACTCTGTGAGATGATTTAACAGAACACAAAGCAGTTTCTCAGAAAGCTTCTTTCCAGTTTTTAACGGAAGATATTTCCTTTTCACCATAGCCCTCTATGGGCTTCCAAATATCCTTTGCCAATTCCACAAGAACAGCCTTAGCGAAAGGCTTTTGAAGGGAAAGATGTAACTCTGTGAGATGAATTAACAGAACACAGAGCAGTTTCTCAGAAAGTTTCTTTCCAGTTTTTAACGGAAGATATTTCCTTTTCACCATAGCCCTCTATGGGCTTCCAAATATCACTTTACCAATTACACAAGAAGACTCTTACCGAAAGGCTTCTTGAAGGGAAAGATGCAACTCTGTGAGATGATTTAACAGAACACAAAGCAGTTTCTCAGAAAGCTTCTTTCCAGTTTTGAACGGAAGGTATTTCCTTTTCACCATAGCCCTCTATGGCTTCCAAATATCACTTACCAATTACACAAGAAGACTCTTACCGAAAGGCTTCTGAAGGGAAAGATGCAACTCTGTGAGATGATTTAACAGAACACAAAGCAGTTTCTCAGAAAGCTTCTTTCCAGTTTTGAACGGAAGATATTTCCTTTTTCACCATAGCCCTCTATGGGCTTCCAAATATCACTTTGCCAATTCCACAAGAACAGTCTTAGCGAAAGGCTTTTGAAGGGAAAGATGTAAGTCTGTGAGGTGAATTAACAGAACACAGAGCAGTTTCTCAGAAAGCTTCTTTCCAGTTTTTAACGGAAGATATTTCCTTTTCACCATAGCCCTCTATGGCTTCCAAATATCACTTTGCTAATTCCACAAGAACAGCCTTAGCGAAAGGCTTTTGAAGGGAAAGATGTAACATTCTGAGATGAATTAACAGAAGACAAAGCAGATTCTCAGAAAGCTTCTTTCCAGTTTTTAACGGAAGATATTTCCTTTTCACCATAGCCCCTATGGGCTTCCAAATATCACTTTACCAATTACACAAGAACACACTTACCGAAAAGCTTCTTGAAGGAAAGATGTAACCTGTGAGATGATTTAACAGAACACAAAGCAGTTTCTCAGAAAGCTTCTTTCCAGTTTTTAACGGATGATATTTCCTTTTCACCATAGCCTCTATGGGCTTCCAAATATCACTTTTCCAATTCCACAAGAACAGCCTTAGCGAAAGGCTTTTGAAGGAAAGATGTAACCTGTGAGATGAATTGACAGAACACAGAGCAGTTTCTCAGAAAGCTTTTTCCAGTTTTTAACGGAAGATATTTTTTCACCATTGCCCTCTATGGGCTTCAAATATCACATTCCCAATTCCACAAGAACAGACTTAGCGAAAGGCTTTTGAAGGAAAGATGTAACTGTGAGATGAATTAACAGAACACAAAGCAGTTTCTCAGAAAGCTTCTTTCCAGTTTTTAACGGAAGATATTTACTTTTTCACCATAGCCCTCTATGGGCTTCCAAATATCCTTTGCCAATTCTACAAGAACAGCCTTAGCGAAAGGCTTCTTGAAGGAAAGATATAACTCTGTGAGATGAATTAACAGAACACAAAGCAGTTTCTCAGAAAGCTTCTTTCCAGTTTTGAACGGAAGATAGTTCCTTTTTCACCATAGCCCTCTATGGGCTTCCAAATATCACTTTGCCAATTCCACAAGTACAGCCTTAGCGAAAGGCTTCTTGAAGTGAAAGATGTAACTCTGTGAGATGAATTAACAGAACACAGAGCAGATTCTCAGAAAGCTTCTTCCAGTTTTAACGGAAGATATTTCCTTTTCACCATAGCCCTCTATGGGCTTCCAAATATCACTTTGTCAATTCTACAAGAACAGCCTAAGCGAAAGGCTTCTTGAAGGGAAAGATGTAACTCTGTGAGATGAATTAACAGAACACAAAGCAGTTTCTCAAAAGCTTCTTTCCAGTTTTTAAAGGAAGATATTTCCTTTTCACCATAGCCCCCATGGGCTTCCAAATATCACTTGCCAATTCCACAAGAACAGCCTTAGCGAAAGGCTTCCTGAAGGAAAGATGTAACTCTGTGAGATGAATTAACAGAACACAGCAGTTTCTCAGAAAGCTTCTTTCCAGTTTTTAACGGAAGATATTTCTTTTTCACCATAGCCCTATGGGCTTCCAAATATCACTTTGCCAATTCCACAAGAACAGCCTTAGCGAAAAGCTTCTTGAAGGGAAAGTTGTAACTCTCTGAGTTGAATTAACAGAACACAAAGCAGTTTGTCAGAAAGCTTCTTTCCAGTTTTTAACGGAAGATATTTCCTTTTTCACCCTTGCCCTCTATGGGCTTCGAAATATCACATTCCCAATTCCACAAGAACAGACTTAGCGAAAGGCTTCTCGAAGAGAAAGATGTAACTCTGTGAGATGAATTAACAGAACACAAAGCAGTTTCTCAGAAAGCTTCTTTCCAGTTTTGAACGGAAGATATTTACTTTTTCACCATAGCCTCTATGGGCTTCCAAATATCCTTTGCCAATTCCACAAGAACAGCTTAGCGAAAGGCTTCTTGAAGGGAAAGATGTAACTCTGAGAGATGAATTAACAGAACACAGAGCAGTTTCTCAGAAAGCTTCTTTCCAGTTTTTAACGGAAGATATTTCTTTTTCACCATAGCCTCTATGGGCTTCCAAATATCCTTTGCCAATTACACAAGAACACTCTTACCGAAAGGCTTCTTGAAGGAAAGCTGTAACTCTGTGAGATGATTTAACAGAACACAAAGCAGTTTCTCAGAAAGCTTCTTTCCAGTTTTTAACGGATGATATTTCCTTTTCACCATAGCCCTCTATGGGCTTCCAAATATCACTTTGTCAATTCTACAAGAACAGCCTAAGCGAAAGGCTTGAAGGAAAGATGTAACTCTGTGAGATGAATTAACAGAACACAGAGCAGTTTCTCAGAAAGCTTCTTTCCAGTTTTGAACGGAACATATTTCCTTTTCACCATAGCCTCTATGGGCTTCCAAATATCACATTCCCAATTCCACAAGAACAGACTTAGCGAAAGGCTTCTTGAAGGGAAAGATGTAACTCTGTGAGATGAATTAACAGAACACAAAGCAGTTTCTCAGAAAGTTTCTTTCCAGTTTTTAACGGAAGATATTTACTTTTTCACCATAGCCCTCTTTGGCCTTCCATATATCCCTTTGCCAATTCTACAAGAACAGCTTTAGCGAAAGTTTTCTTGAAGGGAAAGATGTAACTCTGTGAGATGAATTAACAGAACACTGAGCAGTTTCTCAGAAAGCTTCTTTCCAGTTTTGAGCGGAAGATATTTCATTTTTCACCATAGCCCTCTATGGGCTTCCTAATTTCCCTTTGCCAATTCCACAAGAACAGCCTTAGCGAAAGGCTTCTTGAAGGGAAAGATGTAACTCTGTGAGATGAATTAACAGAACACAGAGCAGTTTCTCAGAAAGATTCTTTCCAATTTTTAACGGAAGTTATTTCCTTTTTCACCATAGCCCTCCATGGGCTTCGAAATATCCCTTTGACAATTACACAAGAAAACTCTTACCGAAAGGCTTCTTGAAGGGAAAGATGCAACTCTGTGAGATGATTTAACAGAACACAAAGCAGTTTCTCAGAAAGCTTCTTTCCAGTTTTTAACGTATGATATTTCCTTTTTCACCATAGCCCTATGGGCTTCCAAATATCACTTTGTCAATTCTACAAGAACAGCCTAAGCGAAAGGCTTTTGAAGGGAAAGATGTAACCTGTGAGATGAATTAACAGAACACAGAGCAGTTTCTCAGAAAGCTTCTTTCCAGTTTTGAACGGAAGGTATTTCCTTTTCACCATAGCCCTCTATGGGCTTCCAAATATCACTTTACCAATTACACAAGAAGACTCTTACCGAAAGGCTTCTTGAAGGAAAGCTGTAACTCTGTGAGATGATTTAACAGAACACAAAGCAGTTTCTCAGAAAGCTTCTTCCAGTTTTTAACGGATGATATTTTTCACCATAGCCCTCTATGGGCTTCCAAATATCACTTTGTCAATTCTACAAGAACAGCCTAAGCGAAAGGCTTCTTGAAGGGAAAGATGTAACTCTGTGAGATGAATTAACAGAACACAGAGCAGTTTCTCAGAAAGCTTCTTTCCAGTTTTGAACGGAACATATTTCCTTTTTCAACATTGCCCTCTATGGGCTTCCAAATATCACTTTGCTAATTCCACAAGAACAGACTTAGCGAAAGGCTTCTTGAAGGAAAGATGTAACTCTGTGAGATGAATTAACAGAACACAAAGCAGTTTCTCAGAAAGTTTCTTTCCAGTTTTTAACGGAAGATATTTACTTTTTCACCATAGCCCTCATGGGCTTCCAAATATCCTTTGCCAATTCTACAAGAACAGCTTTAGCGAAAGTTTTCTTGAAGGAAAGATGTAACTCTGTGAGATGAATTAACAGAACACTGAGCAGTTTCTCAGAAAGCTTCTTTCCAGTTTTGAGCGGAAGATATTTCTTTTTCACCATAGCCCTATGGGCTTCCAAATATCCTTTGCCAATTCCACAAGAACAGCCTTAGCGAAAGGCTTCTTGAAGGAAAGATGTAACTCTGTGAGATGAATTAACAGAACACAGAGCAGTTTCTCAGAAAGATTCTTTCCAATTTTTAACGGAAGTTATTTCCTTTTCACCATAGCCCTCTATGGGCTTCAAATATCACTTTGTCAATTCCACAAGAACAGTCTTAGCGAAAGGCTTCTTGAAGGAAAGATGCAACTCTGTGAGATGATTTAACAGAACACAAAGCAGTTTCTCAGAAAGCTTCTTTCCAGTTTTTAACGGAAGATATTTTTTTCACCATAGCCCTATGGGCTTCCAAATATCACTTTGTCAATTCTACAAGAACAGCCTAAGCGAAAGGCTTCTTGAAGGGAAAGATGCAACTCTGTGAGATGAATTAACAGAACACAGAGCAGTTTCTCAGAAAGCTTCTTTCCAGTTTTGAACGGAAGGTATTTCCTTTTTCACCATAGCCCTCTATGGGCTTCCAAATATCACTTTACCAATTACACAAGAAGACTCTTACCGAAAGGCTTCTTCAAGGGAAAGATGCAACTCTGTGAGATGATTTGACAGAACACAAAGCAGTTTCTCAGAAAGCTTCTTTCCGGTTTTTAACGGATGGTATTTCCTTTTTCACCATAGCCCTCTATGGGCTTCCAAATATCACTTTGCCAATTCCACAAGAACAGCCTTAGCGAAAGGCTTCTTGAAGGGAAAGATGTAAGTCTGTGAGGTGAATTAACAGAACACAGAGCAGTTTCTCAGAAAGCTTCTTTCCAGTTTTTAACGGAAGATATTTCCTTTTTCACCATAGCCCTCTAGGGGCTTCCAAATATCACTTTGCCAATTCCACAAGAACAGCCTTAGCGAAAAGCTTCTTGAAGGGAAAGATGTAACATTCTGAGATGAATTAACAGAAGACAAAGCAGATTCTCAGAAAGCTTCTTTCCAGTTTTGAACGGAAGTTATTTCCTTTTTCACCATAGCCCTCTATGGGCTTCCAAATATCACTTTACCAATTACACAAGAACACACTTACCGAAAAGCTTCTTGAAGGGAAAGATGCAACTCTGTGAGATGATTTAACAGAACACAAAGCAGTTTCTCAGAAAGCTTCTTTCCAGTTTTTAACGGATGATAATTCCTTTTTCACCATAGCCCTCTATGGGCTTCCAAATGTCACTTTTCCAATTCCACAAGAACAGCCTTAGCGAAAGGCTTCTTGAAGGGAAAGATGTAACCCTGTGAGATGAATTAACAGAACACAGAGCAGTTTCTCAGAAAGCTTCGTTCCAGTTTTGAACGGAAGATATTTCCTTTTTCACCATAGCCCTCTATGGGCTTCCAAATATCACTTTGCCAATTCCACAAGAACAAACTTAGCGAAAGGCTTCTTGAAGGGAAAGATGTAACTCTGTGAGATGAATTAGCACAACACAGAGCAGTTTCTCAGAAAGCTTCTTTCCAGTTTTCAACGGAAGATATTTCCTTTTTCACCATAGCCGTCTATGGGCTTCCAAATATCCCTTTGCCAATTCCTCAAGAACAGCCTTAGCGAAAGGCTTCTTGAAGGGAAAGGTGTAACTCTGTGAGATGAATTGACAGAACACAGAGCAGTTTCTCAGAAAGCTTCTTTCCAGTTTTTAACGGAACATATTTCCTTTTCACCATAGCCCTCTATGGGCTTCAAATATCACTTTGCCAATTCCACAAGAACAGACTTAGCGAAAGGCTTCTTGAAGGAAAGATGTAACTCTGTGAGATGAATTAACAGAACACAAAGCAGTTTCTCAGAAAGCTTCTTTCCAGTTTTTAACGGAAGATATTTACTTTTTCACCATAGCCCTCTATGGCTTCCAAATATCCTTTGCCAATTCAACAAGAACAGCCTTATTGAAAGGCTTCTTGAAGGAAAGATATAACTCTGTGAGATGAATTAACAGAACACAAAGCAGTTTCTCAGAAAGCTTCTTTCCAGTTTTGAACGGAAGATATTTCTTTTTCACCATAGCCTCTATGGGCTTCCAAATATCACTTTGCCAATTCCACAAGTACAGCCTTAGCGAAAGGCTTTGAAGTGAAAGATGTAACTCTGAGATGAATTAACAGAACACAGAGCAGATTCTCAGAAAGCTTCTTTCCAGTTTTAAGGGAAGATATTTTTTCACCATAGCCTCTATGGGCTTCAAATATCACTTTGTCAATTCTACAAGAACAGCCTAAGCGAAAGGCTTCTTGAAGGGAAAGATGTAACTCTGTGAGATGAATTAACAGAACACAAAGCAGTTTCTCAAAAGCTTCTTTCCAGTTTTTAAAGGAAGATATTTCCTTTTTCACCATAGCCCTCTATGGGCTTCCAAATATCACTTTGCCAATTCCACAAGAACAGCCTTAGCGAAAGGCTTCCTGAAGTGAAAAATGTAACTCTGTGAGATGAATTAACAGAACACAAAGCAGTTTCTCAGAAAGCTTCTTTCCAGTTTTTAACGGAAGATATTTCCTTTTTCACCATAGCCCTCTATGGGCTTCCAAATATCCCTTTGCCAATTCCACAAGAACAGCCTAAGCGAAAAGCTTTTTGAAGGGAAAGATGGAACTCTCTGAGATGAATTAACAGAACACAAAGCAGTTTCTCAGAAAGCTTCTTTCCAGTTTTGAACGGAAAGTATTTCCTTTTTCACCATAGCCCTCTATGGGCTTCCAAATATCACTTTACCAATTACACAAGAACAGACTTAGCGAAAGGCTTTTGAAGGGAAAGATGCAACTCTGTGAGATGATTTAACAGAACACAAAGCAGTTTCTCAGAAAGCTTCTTTCCGGTTTTTAACGGATGGTATTTCCTTTTTCACCGTAGCCCTCTATGGGCTTCCAAGTATCACATTCCCAATTTCACAAGAACAGACTTAGCGAAAGGCTTCTTGAAGGAAAGATGTAACTCTGTGACATGAATTAACAGAACACAAAGCAGTTTCTCAGAAAGCTTCTTTCCAGTTTTAAACGTAAGATATTTCCTTTTCACCATATCCTCTATGGGCTTCCAAATATCACTTTGCCAATTCCACAAGAACAGCCTTAGCGAAAGGCTTCTTGAAGGAAAGATGTAACTCTGTGAGATAAATTAACAGAACACAGAGCAGTTTCTCAGAAAGCTTCTTTCCAGTTTTGAACGGAAGATATTTCCTTTTCACCATAGCCCTCTATGGGCTTCCAAATATCCTTTGCCAATTCCACAAGAACAGCCTTAGCGAAGGCTTCTTGAAGGAAAGATATAACTCTGTGAGATGAATTAACAGAACACAGAGCAGTTTCTCAGAAAGCTTCTTTCCAGTTTTAACGGAAGATATTTTTCACCATAGCCCTCTATGGGCTTCCAAATATCCTTTGCCAATTCCACAAGAACAGCCTTAGCGAAAGGCTTCTTGAAGGAAAGATGTAACCTGTGAGATGAATTAACAGAACACAGAGCAGTTTCTCAGAAAGCTTCTTTCCAGTTTTAACGGAACATATTTCCTTTTTCACCATTGCCCTCTATGGGCTTCCAAATATCCCTTTGCCAATTACACAAGAACACTCTTACCGAAAGGCTTCTTGAAGGGAAAGATGCAACTCTGTGAGATGATTTAACAGAACACAAAGCAGTTTCTCAGAAAGCTTCTTTCCAGTTTTTAACGGAAGATATTTCCTTTTTCACCATAGACCTCTATGGGCTTCCAAATATCACTTTGCCAATTCTACAAGAACAGCCTTAGCGAAAGGCTTCCTGAAGGGAAAGATGTAACTCTGTGAGATGAATTAACAGAACACAAAGCAGTTTCTCAGAAATCTTCTTTCCAGTTTTTAACGGAAGATATTTCTTTTTTCACCATAGCCCTTGTTGGGCTTCCAAATATCACTTTACCAATTACACAAGAACACTCTTACCGAAAAGCTTCTTGAAGGGAAAGATGTAACTCTCTGAGATGAATTAAAAGAACACAAAGCAGTTTCTCAGAAAGCTTCTTTCCAGCTTTTAACGGAAGATATTTCTTTTTCACCATAGCCTATATGGGCTTCCAAATGTCACTTTGCCAATTCCACAAGAACAGCCTTAGCGAAAGGCTTCCTGAAGGAAAGATGTAACCTGTGAGATGAATTAACAGAACACAAAGCAGTTTCTCAGAAAGCTTCTTTCCAGTTTTAACGGAAGATATTTCTTTTTCACCATAGCCCTCTAAGGGCTTCCAAATATCCTTGCTAATTCCACAAGAACAGCCTTAGCGAAAGGCTTCTTGAAGGGAAAGATGTAACTCTGTGAGATGAATTAACAGAACACAGAGCAGTTCCTCAAAAAGCTTCTTTCCAGTTTTTAAAGGAAGATATTTCTTTTTTCACCATAGCCCTCTATGGGCTTGCAAATATCACTTTGCAAATTCCACAAGAACAGCCTAAGCGAAAAGCTTCTTGAAGGGAAAGATGTAACTCTGTGAGATGAATTTACAGAACACAAAGGAGTTTCTCAGAAAGCTTCTTTCCAGTCTTTAACGGAACCTATTTCTTTTTTCAACATTGACCTCTACGGGCTTCGAAATATCACCTTCCCAATTCCACAAGAATAGACTTAGCGACAGGTTTCTTGAAGGGAAAGATGTACCTCTGTGAGATGAATTAACAGAACACAAAGCAGTTTCTCAGAAAGCTTCTTTCTAGTTTTTAACGGAAGATATTTCCTTTTTCACCATAGCCCTCTATGGGCTTCCCAATATCCCTTTGCCAATTCCACAAGAACAGCCTTATTGAAAGGCTTCTTGAAGGGAAAGATGTAACCCTGTGAGATTAATTAACAGAACACAGAGCAGTTTCTCACAAAGTTTCTTTCCAGTTTTTAACGGAAGATATTTCCTTTTTCACCATAGCCCTCTTTGGGCTTCCAAATATCACTTTTCCAATTCCACAAGAACAGCCTTAGCGAAAGGCTTCCTGAAGGGAAAGATGTAACTCTGTGAGATGAATTAACAGAACACAAAGCAGTTTCTCAGAAAGCTTCTTTCCAGTTTTTAAAGAAGATATTTCTTTTTTCACCATAGCCCTCTATGGGCTTCCAAATATCACTTTGCCAATTCCACAAGAACAGCCTAAGCGAAAAGCTTCTTGAAGCGAAAGATGTAACTCTCTGAGATGAATTAACAAAACACAAAGCAGTTTCTCAGAAAGCTTCTTTCCAGTTTTTAACGGAACATATTTTCTTTTTTACCATTGCCCTCTATGGGCTTAGAAATATCACATTCCCAATTCCACAAGAATAGACTTAGCGAAAGGCTTCTTGAAGGGAAAGATGTAACTCTGTGACATGAATTAACAGAACAAAAAGCAGTTTCTCAGAAAGCTTGTTTCCAGTTTTTAACGGAAGATATTTCCTTTTTCACCATAGCACTCTATGGGCTTCCTAATATCACTTTGCCAATTCCACAAGAACAGCCTTAGCGAAAGGCTTCTTGAAGGGAAAGATGTAACCCTGTGAGATTAATTAACAGAACACAGAGCAGTTTCTCACAAAGCTTGTTTCCAGTTTTTAACGGAAGATATTTCCTTTTTCACCATAGCACTCTATGGGCTTCCAAATATCACTTTGCCAATTCCACAAGAACAGCCTTAGCGAAAGGCTTCTTGAAGGGAAACATGTTACTCTGTGAGATGAATTAACAGAACACAGAGCAGTTTCTCAGAAAGCTTCTTTCCAGTTTTGAACGGAAGATATTTCCTTTTTCACCATAGCCCTCTATGGGCTTCCAAATATCCCTTTTCCAATTCCACAAGAACAGCCTTAGCGAAAGGCTTCTTGAAGGGAAAGATGTAACTCTGTATGATGAATTAACAGAACACAGAGCAGTTTCTCAGAATGCTTCTTTCCAGTTTTGAACGGACGATATTTCCTTTTTCACCATAGCACTCTATGAGCTTCCAAATTTCCCTTTGCCAATTACACAAGAACACCCTTAGCGAAAGGCTTCTTGAAGGGAAAGATGTAACTATTTGAGATGAATTAACAGAACACAGAGCAGTTTCTCAGAAAGCTTCTTTCCAGTTTTAAACGGAAGATATTTCCTTTTCACCATAGCCCTGTATGGGCTTCCAAATATCCTTTTCCAATTCCACAAGAACAGCCTTAGCGAAAGGCTTCCTGAAGGAAAGATGTAACTATGTGAGATGAATTAACAGAACACAAAGCAGTTTCTCAGAAAGCTTCTTCCAGTTTTTAACGGAAGATATTTTTTTCACCATTGCCTCTATGGGCTTCAAATATCACATTCCCAATTTCACAAGAACAGACTTAGCGAAAGGCTCTTGAAGGAAAGATGTAACTATTTGAGATGAATTAACAGAACACAGAGCAGTTTCTCAGAAAGCTTCTTTCCAGTTTTTAACGGAAGATATTTCCTTTTCACCATAGCCCTGTATGGGCGTCCAAATAACCCTTTTCCAATTCCACAAGAACAGCCTTAGCGAAAGGCTTCCTGAAGGAAAGATGTAACTATGTGAGATGAATTAACAGAACACAAAGCAGTTTCTCAGAAAGCTTCTTCCAGTTTTTAACGGAACATATTTCCTTTTCACCATTGCCCTATATGGGCTTCAAATATCACATTCCCAATTTCACAAGAACAGACTTAGCGAAAGGCTTCTTGAAGGGAAAGATGTAACTCTGTGATGAATTAACAGAACACAGAGCAGTTTCTCAGAATGCTTCTTTCCAGTTTTGAACGGACGATATTTCCTTTTTCACCATAGCACTCTATGAGCTTCCAAATTTCCCTTTGCCAATTACACAAGAACACCCTTAGCGAAAGGCTTCTTGAAGGGAAAGATGTAACTATTTGAGATGAATTAACAGAACACAGAGCAGTTTCTCAGAAAGCTTCTTTCCAGTTTTAAACGGAAGATATTTCCGTTTTCACCATAGCCCTGTATGGGCGTCCAAATAACCCTTTTCCAATTCCACAAGAACAGCCTTAGCGAAAGGCTTCCTGAAGGGAAAGATGTAACTATGTGAGATGAATTAACAGAACACAAAGCAGTTTCTCAGAAAGCCTCTTTCCAGTTTTTAACGGAACATATTTCCTTTTTCACCATTGCCCTATATGGGCTTCGAAATATCACATTCCCAATTTCACAAGAACAGACTTAGCGAAAGGCTTCTTGAAGGGAAAGATGTAACTCTGTGAGATGAATTAACAGTACACAAAGCAGTTTCACAGAAAGCTTCTTTCCAGTTTTTAACGGAAGATATTTCCTTTTTCACCATTGCCCTCTAAGGGCTTCCAAATATCCCTTTGCCAATTCCACAAGAACAGCCTTAGCGAAAGGCTTCTTGAAGGGAAAGATGTAACTCTGTGAGATGAATTAACAGAACACAAAGCAGTTTCTCAGAAAGCTTCTTTCCGGTTTTTAACGGAAGATATTTCCTTTTTCACCATAGCCCTCTACGGGCTTCCAAATATCACTTTGCCAATTGCACAAGAACACTCTTACCGAAAGGCTTCTTGAAAGGAAACATGCAACTCTGTGAGATGAATTAACAGAACACAGAGCAGTTCCTCAAAAAGCTTCTTTCCAGTTTTTAAATGAAGATATTTCTTTTTCACCATAGCCTCTATGGGCTTCCAAATATCCCTTGCAAATTCCACAAGAACAGCCTAAGCGAAAAGCTTCTTGAAGGGAAAGATGTAACTCTGTGAGATGAATTTACAGAACACAAAGGAGTTTCTCAGAAAGCTTCTTTCCACTCTTTAACGGAACATATTTCTTTTTTCAACATTGACCTCTACGGGCTTCGAAATATCACATTCCCAATTCCACAAGAATAGACTTAGCGAAAGGTTTCTTGAAGGGAAAGATGTACCTCTGTGAGATGAATTAACAGAACACAAAGCAGTTTCTCAGAAAGCTTCTTTCTAGTTTTTAACGGCACATATTTCCTTTTTCACCTTAGCCCTCTATGGGCTTCCAAATATCCCTTTGCCAATTCCACAAGAACAGCCTTATTGAAATGCTTCTTGAAGGGAAAGATGTAACCCTGTGAGATTAATTAACAGAACACAGAGCAGTTTCTCACAAAGTTTCTTTCCAGTTTTTAACGGAACATATTTCCTTTTTCACCATAGCCCTCTATGGGCTTCCAAATATCCCTTTGCCAATTCCACAAGAACAGCCTTAGCGAAAGGCTTCTTGAAGGGAGAGATGTAACGCTGTGACATGAATTAACAGAACACAGAGCAGTTTCTCACAAACCTAGTTTCCAGTTTTGAACGGAAGATACTTCCTTTTTCACCATAGCCCTCTACGGCTTCCAAATATCACTTTGCCAATTCTACAAGAACACCCTTAGCGAAAGGCTTCCTGAAGGGAAAGATGTAACTCTGTGAGATGAATTAACAGAACACAAAGCAGTTTCTCAGAAATCTTCTTCCAGTTTTTAACGGAAGATATTTCTTTTTCACCATAGCCCTTGTTGGGCTTCCAAATATCACTTTGCCAATTCTACAAGAACACCCTTAGCGAAAGGCTTCCTGGAGGGAAAGATGTAACTCTGTGAGATGAATTAACAGAACACAAAGCAGTTTCTCAGAAATCTTCTTTCCAGTTTTTAACGGAAGATATTTCTTTTTTCACCATAGCCCTTGTTGGGCTTCCAAATATCACTTTACCAATTACACAAGAACACTCTTACCGAAAAGCTTCTTGAAGGGAAAGATGTAACTCTCTGAGATGAATTAAAAGAACACAAACCAGTTTCTCAGAAAGCTTCTTTCCAGCTTTTAACGGAAGATATTTCCTTTTTCACCATAGCCCTCTATGGGCTTCCAAATGTCACTTTGCCAATTCTACAAGAACAGCCTTAGCGAAAGGCTTACTGAAGGGAAAGATGGAACTCTGTGAGATGAATTAACAGAACGCATAGCCGTTTCTCAGAAAGCTTCTTTCCAGTTTTTAACGGAACATATTTCCTTTTTCACCATAACCCTCTAAGGGCTTCCAAATATCCCTTTGCCAATTCCACAAGAACAGCCTTAGCGAAAGGCTTCTTGAAGGGAAAGATGTAACTCTGTGAGATGAATTAACAGAACACAGAGCAGTTTCTCAGAAAGCTTTTTCCAGTTTTGAACGGAAGATATTTCCTTTTCACCATAGCCTCTAAGGGCTTCCAAATATCCTTTGCCAATTCCACAAGAACAGACTTAGTGAAAGGCTTCTTGAAGGGAAATATGTAACTCTGTGAGATGAATTAACAGAACACAGAGCAGTTTCTCAGAAAGCTTCTTTCCAGTTTTGAACGGATGATATTTCCTTTTTCACCATAGCCCTCTATGGGCTTCCAAATATCCCTTTGCCAATTACACAAGAACACTCTTACCGAAAGGCTTCTAGAAGGGAAAGATGCAAATCTGTGAGATGATTTAACAGAACACAAAGCAGTTTCTCAGAAAGCTTCTTTCCAGGTTTTAACGGATGATATTTCCTTTTTCACCATAGCCCTCTATGGGCTTCCAAATATCACTTTGTCAATTCTACAAGAACAGCCTAAGCGAAAGGCTTCTTGAAGGGAAAGATGTAACACTGTGTGATGAATTAACAGAACACAAAGCAGTTTCTCAGAAAGCTTCTTTACCGTTTTTAACGGAAGATATTTCCTTTTTCACCATAGCCCTCTATGGGCTTCCAAATATCACTTTTCCAATTCCACAAGAACAGCCTTAGCGAAAGGCTTCCTGAAGGGAAAGATGTAACTCTGTGAGATGAATTAACAGAACACAAAGCAGTTTCTCAGAAAGCTTCTTTCCAGTTTTTAAAGAAGATATTTCTTTTTTCACCATAGCCCTCTATGGGCTTCCAAATATCACTTTGCCAATTCCACAAGAACAGCCTAAGCGAAAAGCTTCTTGAAGCGAAAGATGTAAATCTCTGAGATGAATTAACAGAACACAAAGCAGTTTCTCAGAAAGCTTCTTTCCAGTTTTAACGGAACATATTTCCTTTTCACCATTGCCCTCTAAGGGCTTCCAAATATCACTTCCAATTCCACAAGAACAGACTTAGCGAAAGGCTTCTTGAAGGGAAAGATGTAACTCTGTGACATGAATTAACAGAACAAAAAGCAGTTTCTCAGAAAGCTTCTTTCCAGTTTTTAACGGAAGATATTTCCTTTTTCACCATAGACCTCTATGGGCTTCCTAATATCACTTTGCCAATTCCACAAGAACAGCCTTAGCGAAAGGCTTCTTGAAGGGAAAGATGTAACCCTGTGAGATTAATTAACAGAACACAGAGCAGTTTCTCACAAAGCTTCTTTCCAGTTTTTAACGGAAGATATTTCTTTTTTCACCATAGCCCTCTATGGGCTTCCAAATATCCCTTTGCCAATTCCACAAGAACAGCCTTAGCGAAAGGCTTCTTGAAGGGAAAGATGTAACTCTCTGAGATGAATTAACAGAACACAGAGCAGTTTCTCAGAAAGCTTCTTTCCAGTTTTGAACGGAAGATACTTCCTTTTTCACCATCGCCCTCTATGGGCTTCCAAATATCACTTTGCCAATTCCAAAAGAACAGCCTTAGCGAAAGGCTTCTTGAAGGGAAACATGTAACTCTGTGAGATGAATTAACAGAACACAGAGCAGTTTCTCAGAAAGCTTCTTTCCAGTTTTGAACGGAAGATATTTTTCACCATAGCCTCTATGGGCTTCCAAATATCCCTTTTCCAATTCCACAAGAACAGCCTTAGCGAAAGGCTTCTTGAAGGAAAGATGTAACTCTGTATGATGAATTAACAGAACACAGAGCAGTTTCTCAGAAAGCTTCTTTCCAGTTTTGAACGGAAGATATTTCCTTTTCACCATAGCACTCTATGGGCTTCCAAATATCCTTTGCCAATTCCACAAGAACACCCTTAGCGAAAGGCTTCTTGAAGGGAAAGATGTAACTATTTGAGATGAATTAACAGAACACAGAGCAGTTTCTCAGAAAGCTTCTTTCCAGTTTTAACGGAAGATATTTCCTTTTCACCATAGCCTCTATGGGCTTCCAAATATCCTTTGCCAATTCCACAAGAACAGCCTTAGCGAAAGGCTTCTTGAAGGGAAAGATGTAACTCTGTGAGATGAATTAACAGAACACAGAGCAGTTTCTCAGAAAGCTTCTTTCCAATTTTGAACGGAAGATATTTCCTTTTCACCATAGCCCTCTAAGGGCTTCCAAATTTCCCTTTGCCAATTCCACAAGAACAGCCTTAGTGAAAGGCTCCTTGAAGGGAAAGATGTAACTCTGTGAGATGAATTAACAGAACACAGAGCAGTTTCTCAGAAAGCTTCTTTCCAGTTTTGAACGGAAGATATTTCCTTTTTCACCATAGCCCTCTATGGGCTTCCAAACATCACTTTGCCAATTACACAAGAACACTCTTACCGAAAGGCTTCTTGAAAGGAAACATGCAACTCTGTGAGATGAATTAACAGAACACAGAGCAGTTCCTCAAAAAGCTTCTTTCCAGTTTTTAAAGGAAGATATTTACTTTTTCACCATAGCCCTCTATGGGCTTGGAAATATCACTTTGCGAATTCCACAAGAACAGCCTAAGCGAAAAGCTTCTTGAAGGGAAAGATGTAACTCTCTGAGATGAATTAACGGAACACAAAGCAGTTTCTCAGAAAGCTTCTTTCCAGTCTTTAACGGAACATATTTCTTTTTTCAACATTGCCCTCTACGGGCTTCGAAATATCACATTCCCAATTCCACAAGAATAGACTTAGCGAAAGGTTTCTTGAAGGGAAAGATGTACCTCTGTGAGATGAATTAACAGAACACAAAGCAGTTTCTCAGAAAGCTTCTTTCTAGTTTTTAACGGAAGATATTTCCTTTTTCACCTTAGCCCTCTATGGGCTTCCTAATATCACTTTGCCAATTCCACAAGAACAGCCTTATTGAAAGGCTTCTTGAAGGGAAAGATGTAACCCTGTGAGATGAATTAACAGAACACAGAGCAGTTTCTCAGAAAGTTTCTTTCCAGTTTTTAACGGAAGATATTTCCTTTTCACCATAGCCCTCATGGGCTTCCAAATATCCTTTGCTAATTCCACAAGAACAGCCTTAGCGAAAGGCTTCTTGAAGGGAAAGATGTAACTATTTGAGATGAATTAACAGAACACAGAGCAGTTTCTCAGAAAGCTTCTTTCCAGTTTTAACGGAAGATATTTCCTTTTCACCATAGCCTCTATGGGCTTCCAAATATCCTTTGCCAATTCCACAAGAACAGCCTTAGCGAAAGGCTTCTTGAAGGAAAGATGTAACTCTGTGAGATGAATTAACAGAACACAGAGCAGTTTCTCAGAAAGCTTCTTTCCAGTTTTGAACGGAAGATATTTCCTTTTCACCATAGCCCTCTATGGGCTTCCAAATATCCTTTGCCAATTCCACAAGAACAGCCTTAGTGAAAGGCTCTTGAAGGAAAGATGTAACTCTGTGAGATGAATTAACAGAACACAGAGCAGTTTCAGAAAGCTTCTTTCCAGTTTTGAACGGAAGATATTTCCTTTTCACCATAGCCCTCTATGGGCTTCCAAACATCACTTTGCCAATTACACAAGAACACTCTTACCGAAAGGCTTCTTGAAGGAAACATGCAACTCTGTGAGATGAATTAACAGAACACAGAGCAGTTCTCAAAAGCTTCTTTCCAGTTTTTAAAGGAAGATATTTCCTTTTCACCATAGCCTCTATGGGCTTGGAAATATCACTTTGCAAATTCCACAAGAACAGCCTTAGCGAAAGGCTTTGAAGGGAAAGATGTAACTCTGAGATGAATTAACGGAACACAAAGCAGTTTCTCAGAAAGCTTCTTTCTAGTTTTTAACGGAAGATATTTCCTTTTTCACCATAGCCCTCTATGGGCTTCCAAATATCACTTTGCCAATTCCACAAGAAGAGTCTTAGCGAAAGGTTTCCTGAAGCGTAAGATGTACCTCTGTGAGATGAATTCACAGAACACAAAGCAGTTTCTCAGAAAGCTTCTTTCTAGTTTTTAACGGAAGATATTTCCTTTTTCACCATAGCCCTCTATGGGCTTCCAAATATCACTTTGCCAATTCCACAAGAACAGCCTTATTGAAAGGCTCTTGAAGGGAAAGATGTAACCTGTGAGATGAATTAACAGAACACAGAGCAGTTTCTCAGAAAGCTTCTTCCAGTTTTGAACGGAAGATATTTCCTTTTTCACCATAGCCTCTATGGGCTTCCAAATATCCCTTTGCTAATTCCACAAGAACAGCCTTAGTGAAAGGCTCTTGAAGGGAAAGATGTAACCTGTGAGATGAATTAACAGAACACAGAGCAGTTTCTCAGAAAGCTTCTTTCCAGTTTTAACGGAAGATATTTCCTTTTCACCATAGCCCTCTAAGGGCTTCCAAATATCACTTTGCCAATTCTACAAGAACAGCCTTAGCGAAGGCTTCTTGAAGGAAAGATGTCACTCTGTGAGATGAATTAACAGAACACAGAGCAGTTTCTCAGAAAGCTTCTTTCCAGTTTTAACGGAAGATATTTCCTTTTTCACCATAGCCCTCTAAGGGCTTCCAAATATCCTTTGCCAATTCCACAAGAACAGCCTTAGCGAAAGGCTCTTGAAGGGAAAGATGTAACTCTGTGAGATGAATTAACAGAACACAGAGCAGTTTCTCAGAAAGCTTCTTTCCAGTTTTGAACGGAAGATATTTCCTTTTCACCATAGCCCTCTATGGGCTTCCAAATATCCCTTTGCTAATTCCACAAGAACAGCCTTAGCGAAAGGCTTTGAAGGAAAGATGTAACCTGTGAGATGAATTAACAGAACACAGAGCAGTTTCTCAGAAAGCTTCTTTCCAGTTTTGAACGGAAGATATTTCTGTTACACCATAGCCCTCTATGGGCTTCCAAATATCCCTTTGCCAATTCCACGAGAACAGCCTTAGCGAAAGGCTTCTTGAAGGGAAAGGTGTAACTCTGTGAGATGAATTAACAGAACACAGAGCAGTTTCTCAGAAAGCTTCTTTCCAGTTTTTAACGGAAGGTATTTCCTTTTTCACCATAGCCCTCTATGGGCTTCCAAATATCACTTTACCAATCCACAAGAAGACTCTTACCGAAAGACTTCTTGAAGGGAAACATATAACTCTGTGACATGAATTAACAGAACACAAAGCAGTTTCTCAGAAAGCTTCTTTCCGGTTTTTAACGGATGGTATTTCCTTTTTCACCGTAGACCTCTATGGGCTTCCAAATATCACTTTGCCAATTCCACAAGAACAGCTTTAGCGAAAGGCTTCTTGAAGGGAAAGATGTAAGTCTGTGAGATGAATTAACAGAACACAGAGCAGTTTCTCAGAAAGCTTCTTTCCAGTTTTTAACGGAATATATTTACTTTTTCACCATACCGCTCTATGGGCTGCCACATATCACTTTTCCAATTCCACAAGAACAGCCTTAGCGAAAGGCTTCCTGAAGGGAAGGATGTAACTCTGTGAGATGAATTAACAGAACACAAAGCAGTTTCTCAGAAAGCTTCTTTCCAGTTTTTAACGGAAGATATTTCCTTTTTCACCATAGCCCTCTATGGGCTTCCAAATATCAATTTGCCAATTCCACAAAAACAGCCTAAGCGAAAAGCTTCTTGAAGGGAAAGATTTAACTCTCTGAGATGAATTAACAGAACACAAAGCAGTTTCTCAGAAAGCTTCCTTCCAGTTTTAAACATAAGATATTTCCTTTTTCACCATATCCCTCTATGGGCATCCAAATATCACTTTGCCAAATCCACAAGAACAGCCTTAGCGAAAGGCTTCTGGAAGGGAAAGATGTAACTCTGTGAGATGAATTAACAGAACATAGAGCAGTTTCTCAGAAAGCTTCTTTCCGGTTTTTAACGGAAGATATTTCCTTTTTCACCTTAGCCCTCTATGGGCTTCCAAATATCCCTTTGCCAATTCCACAAGAAAAGCCTTAGCGAAAGGCTTCTTGAAGGGAAAGATGTAACTCTGTGAGATGAATTACCAGAACACAAAGCAGTTTATCAGAAATCGTCTTTCCAGTTTTTAACGGAAGATATTTCCTTTTTCACCATAGAACTCTATGGGCTTCCATATATCCCTTTGCCAATTCCACAAGAACAGCCTTAGCGAAAGGCTTCTTGAAGGGAAAGATGTAACTCTGTAAGATGAATTAACAGAACACAGAGCAGTTTCTCAGAAAGCTTCTTTCCAGTTTTGTACGGAAGATATTTCCTTTTTCACCATAGCCCTAAATGGGCTTCCAAATATCCCTTTGCCAATTCCACAAGAACAGCCTTAGCGAAAGGCTTCTTGAAGGGAAAGATGTAACTCCGTGAGATGAATTAACAGAACACAAAGCAGTTTCTCAGAAAGCTTCTTCCCAGTTTTTAACGGAAGATATTTCTTTTTTCACCGTAGCCCTCTATGGGCTTCCAAATATCACTTTGCCAATTCCACAGTAACAGCCTAAGCGAAAGCCTTCTTGAAGGGAAAGATGTAACACTCTGAGGTGAATTAAAGGACACAAAGCAGTTTCTCAGAAAGCTTCTTTCCAGTTTTTAACGGAACATATTTACTTTTTCACCATTGCCTTCTAGGGGTTCGAAATATCACATTCCCAATTCCGCAAGAACAGACTTAGCGAAAGGCTTCTTGAAGGGAAAGGTGTAACTCTGTGAGATGAATTAAGAGAACACAAAGCAGTTTCTCAGAAAGCTTCTTTCCAGTTTTTAATGGAAGATATTTCCTTTTTCACCATAGCCCTCTAAGGGCTTCCAAATATCACTTTGCCAATTCCACAATAAGAGCCTTAGCGAAAGGCTTCCTGAAATGCAAGATGTAACTCTGTGAGATGAATTAACAGAACACAAAGCAGTTTCTCAGAAAGCTTCTTTCCAGTTTTTAACGGAAGATATTTCCTTTTTCACCATAGCTCTCCATGGCCTTCCAAATATCCCTTTGCCAATTCCACAAGAACAGCCTAAGCGAAAAGCTTTCTGAAGGGAAAGATGGAACTCTCTGAGGTGAATTAACAGAACACAAAGCAGTTTCTCAGAAAGCTTCTTTCCAGTTTTGAACGGAAGATATTTCCTCTTTCACCATAGCCCTCTATCGGCTTCCAAATATCCCTTTGCCAATTCCACAAGAACAGCCTTAGCGAAAGGCGTCTTGAAGGGAAAGATGTAACTCTGTGAGATGAATTAACAGAACACAGAGCAGTTTCTCAGAAAGCTTCTTTCCAGTTTTGAACGGAAGATATTTCTTTTACACCATAGCCCTCTATGGGCTTCCAAATATCCCTTTGCCAATTCCACGAGAACAGCCTTAGCGAAAGGCTTCTTGAAGGGAAAGGTGTAACTCTGTGAGATGAATTAACAGAACACAGAGCAGTTTCTCAGAAAGCTTCTTTCCAGTTTTTAACGGAAGGTATTTCCTTTTATACCATAGCCCTCTATGGGCTTCCAAATATCACTTTACCAATTACACAAGAAGACTCTTACCGAAAGGCTTCTTGAAGGGAAAGATGCAACTCTGTGAGATGATTTAACAGAACACAAAGCCGTTTCTCAGAAAGCTTCTTTCCGGTTTTTAACGGATGGTATTTCCTTTTTCACCATAGACCTATATGGGCTTCCAAATATCACTTTGCCAATTCCACAAGAACAGCTTTAGCGAAAGGCTTCTTGACGGAAAGATGTAAGTCTGTGAGATGAATTAACAGAACACAGAGCAGTTTCTCAGAAAGCTTCTTTCCAGTTTTTAACGGAATATATTTACTTTTTCACAATAGCCCTCTATGGGCTGCCAAATATCACTTTTCCAATTCCACAAGAACAGCCTTAGCGAAAGGCTTCCTGAAGGGAAGGATGTAACTCTGTGAGATGAATTAACAGAACACAAAGCAGTTTCTCAGAAAGCTTCTTTCCAGTTTTTAACGGAAGATATTTCTTTTTTCACCATAGCCCTCTATGGGCTTCTAAATATCAATTTGCCAATTCCACAAGAACAGCCTAAGCGAAAAGCTTCTTGAAGGGAAAGATTTAACTCTCTGAGATGAATTAACAGAACACAGTGCAGTTTCTCAGAAAGCTTCTTTCCAGTTTTTAACGGAAGGTATTTCCTTTTTCACCATAGCCCTCTATGGGCTTCCAAATATCACTTTACCAATTACACAAGAAGACGCTTACCGAAAGGCTTCTTGAAGCGAAAAATGCAACACTGTGAGATGATTTAACAGAACACAAAGCAGTTTCTCAGAAAGCTTCTTTCCAGTTTTTAACGGAAGATATTTCCTTTTTCACCATAGCCCTCTATGGGCTTCCAAATATCCCTTTGACAATTCCACAAGAACAGCCTTAGCGAAAGGCTTCTTGATGGGAAAGATGTAACTCTGTGAGATGAAATAACAGAACACAGAGCAGTTTCTCAGAAAGCTTCTTTCCAGTTTTGAACGGAAGATATTTCCTTTTTCACCATAGCCCTAAATGGGCTTCCAAATATCCCTTTGCCAATACCACAAGAACAGCCTTAGCGAAAGGCTTCTTGAAGGGAAAGATGTAACTCTGTGAGATGAATTAACAGAACACAAAGCAGTTTCTCAGAAATCTTCTTCACAGTTTTTAACGGAAGATATTTCTGTTTTCACCATAGCCCTCTATGGGCTTCCAAATATCACTTTGCCAATTCCACAAGAACAGCCTAAGCGAAAACCTTCTTGAAGGGGAAGATGTAACACTCTGAGATGAATTAAAGGACACAAAGCAGTTTCTCAGAAAGCTTCTTTCCAGTTTTTAACGGAACATATTTACTTTTTCACCATTGCCTTCTAGGGGTTCGAAATATCACATTCCCAATTCCACAAGAACAGACTTAGCGAAAGGCTTCTTGAAGGGAAAGATGTAACTCTGTGACATGAATTAACAGAACACAAAGCAGTTTCTCAGAAAGCTTCTTTCCAGTTTTAAACGTAAGATATTTCCTTTTTCACCATATCACTCTATGGGCTTCCAAATATCACTTTGCCAATTCCACAAGAACAGCCTTAGCGAAAGGCTTCTTGAAGGGAAAGAAGTAACTCTGTGAGATGAATTAACAGAACACAGAGCAGTTTCTCAGAAAGCTTCTTTCTAGTTTTGAACGGAAGATATTTCCTTTTTCACCATAGCCCTCTATGGGCTTCCAAATATCCCTTTGCCAATTCCACAAGAACAGCCTTAGCGAAAGGCTTCTTGAAGGGAAAGATGTAACTCTGTGTGATGAATTAACAGAACACAGAGCAGTTTCTCAGAAAGCTTCTTTCCAGTTTTGAACGGAAGATATTTCTGTTACACCATAGCCCTCTATGGGCTTCCAAATATCCCTTCAATTCCACGAGAACAGCCTTAGCGAAAGGCTTCTTGAAGGGAAAGGTGTAACTCTGTGAGATGAATTAACAGAACACAGAGCAGTTTCTCAGAAAGCTTCTTTCCAGTTTTTAACGGAAGGTATTTCCTTTTTCACCATAGCCCTCTATGGGCTTCCAAATATCACTTTACCAATCCACAAGAAGACTCTTACCGAAAGGCTTCTTGAAGGGAAAGATGCAACTCTGTGAGATGTTTTAACAGAACACAAAGCAGTTTCTCAGAAAGCTTCTTTCCGGTTTTTAACGGATGGTATTTCCTTTTTCACCGTAGACCTATATGGGCTTCCAAATATCACTTTGCCAATTCCACAAGAACAGCTTTAGCGAAAGGCTTCTTGAAGGGAAAGATGTAAGTCTGTGAGATGAATTAACAGAACACAGAGCAGTTTCTCAGAAAGCTTCTTTCCAGTTTTTAACCGAATATATTTCCTTTTTCACCATAGCCCTCTAAGGGCTGCCACATATCACTTTTCCAATTCCACAAGAACAGCCTTAGCGAAAGGCTTCCTGAAGGGAAGGATGTAACTCTGTGAGATGAATTAACAGAACACAAAGCAGTTTCTCAGAAAGCTTCTTTCCAGTTTTTAACGGAAGATATTTTCTTTTTCACCATAGCCTTCTATGGGCTTCCAAATATCAATTTGCCAATTCCACAAAAACAGCCTAAGCGAAAAGCTTCCTGAAGGGAAAGATTTAACTCTCTGAGATGAATTAACAGAACACAAAGCAGTTTCTCATAAAGCTTCTTTCTAGTTTTTAACGGAACATATTTCCTTTTTCACCGTTGCCCTCTATGGGCTTCCTAATATCTCATTCCCAATTTCACAAGAACAGACTTAGCGAAAGGCTTGTTGAAGGGAAAGATGTAACTCTGTGACATGAATTAACAGAACACTGAGCAGTTTCTCAGAAAGCTTCCTTCCAGTTTTAAACATAAGATATTTCCTTTTTCACCATATCCCTCTATGGGCTTCCAAATATCACTTTGCCAATTCCACAAGAACAGCCTTA
>JAKFHT010001128.1:0-37259 GCA_023783455.1 Erythrocebus patas | reverse complement strand
CTGGCCCAGTTTTAGGCGTCTAGGCCGGTCTGGTCCGGTTTGATCCGATTTTAGCCGGTCTGGGGCAGTCTGATTCAGTTTGATCCGTCTCATCCGGTCAAAACCGGTTTTAGCCGGTCAAAACCAGTTTCAGCGTGGTGTGGTTTGAGCAGGTCCAAACCGGTTTGAGCTGGTCAAACCGGTTTGAGCCGGTCTGGTCTGGTTTGAGCCGGTCTGGTCTGGTTTGAGCCGGTTAAAACAGGCTCAGGTCGGTCAAACCGCTTTGAGCCGGTCTGGTGTGGTTTGAGCCGGTCTGGTGGTTTGAGCCGATCAAAACTGGTTTGAGCCATTCAAAATTGTTTTGAGCCGGTCAAACCGGATTGAACCGTTCTGGTCTGGTTTGAGCCAGTCAAAAGGTTCGAGCCGTCAAAACCGATTTGAGCCGGTCTGGTCTGGTTTGGGCTTGGCAAAGCAGGAGCCCTCCGTGGCGGTGCTTGGTGTCGGGCTGCGGGCTCCTGCCTCACCTCTCCACGGGTCGACAGGAACGTCTCCGGACGGACGCCGGAGTCGCAACGCTGCCAGCCAGGATGACAAACCGCAGGCGGAGTCCGGGGAAGAGGCGCGTCGTCCCAGCATCAGGCCTGCCCGGACGGTGTTGGGGTGAGTCTCCCAAAAGTCTTGCCCCGTGATCTCCACGACAGGTCCGCCCGCCTGTCCCTGGGCTGCTCTCTCCCCCGAGGGGCCTTCACGCCCGGAGCAGAAGCCTGCAGCGTCAGGGGGGCTGTGTGCCTGCGGGGGCTGCGTTCCTGTGCCGCTGCTGCCCTGTGACTGTGTGTGTCTGCGTCTCTCCCATTCTCTCTTGTCTCTCTGGCCCTCACTCTCTGTGTGTCTTTCCCTCTTTCTGCCGGTTTGTGTGTGCCTGCCCGTGTGCGTGGGTGCGTTCGGACGAATGCGCCCGGTGCGCCCAAAGGCGACTTCTTGCGCGTCGGCCCGGCTCTGCCGAGCCTCTTTCTTCTGCCTCTGTGCCTGGGTCTTGCGGCGGGCTCGTCAGTGGTTTTCGCCGCGCTCCACTGGGGTCCCTGAGGGCCACGACCGCGTGAGGAGATGCGTCTTCCCCAGCAGCAGTGGAGAAATCTCCTTACCCTTGCCGATCGGACCCCCTCCTGGGATGAAGATAACCACAGTCCAGCCAGGGACAAAAGCCCCAGAGGAGCTCATCGCCCTGCAGGAGAGGAGCAGACCCGCCTCAGAGGAGAGGCTTGTACCTTTTCACGGCGCTTCTCTGAGAAATGAAGTTGCACCGAGGCGGAAGCTTGAAGGAGGAAGCCGGGAAGGGGAGATGCCAGGCCTCCCGGTCCCTGGAACGCCGGCCTTTCCGGACAAGGCAGCCGTTGGGCAACCCTCCCTTAGGCCCGCGGGCGGTGGCACTGGCAGTATCCGCCTGGGCTCCGGCCTCTGCTCTGTCCTCCCTCTTGCTCTGTCTCCCCTGTCTCTCGGAGGCCTACAGGCTTCTCGCTCTGGCTGAATGTCTGGGACACAGATCGCTTCCCAGTCCGTCAGGAGACACTCGGACATCCGTGTGGTGACGGTTTCTCTCCAAACCTGTTTCTGCTTGCTTGGCCAGGTTCCATGACCCTGGAGCTCTTGGCTCCCATGCGTGTCTCCGGCAGGGAAGCTGTCTTGCTCTCCCTGTTTCTCCTCATGGCTGGGTGGCCTGCCTCGCATGAGCGGTAGGCCACCGTGACTGGCCTTGTCTTCTTGGACAGGCGGTGCGGCACTTCCCCTCTGCACTTCCCCTCTCGTTCTTGAGGGACAGCCTCTCCTCTGCTCCTCTGAGCGGGTGGACTGACTCCCTGAATCTTCTGGCCCCCTCCTGGATCCCAGGCGTTCTTTGATTTCCTTGAATCCACGGACAGGTCCTTGGGACCCTCTTCCACCCGGGCACAGGCCTGGACTCCGCCGTTGGTTTCGCCGTCGCCCGGTACGCCCGGGCTGACACGCATTCACGTCGTCTGCTCGGGGATCGGCCAGTGCCACGCGTGGGGCCATTGGCTCCGCGGAACCGCCCGTCCCTGTTTGCGCGTCCTGGAAAGCAGAGGCAGCTTGCAGGAGCCCTGGCTTTTGCAAGCGGGGCTAGGCCGCCGCTCTTCCAGAGGGGGAGGGAGGCCCAGGGCTCGTGGGTCAGTGAATTTTCGGCTGGCACCACGCCTTAAGGCCCAGGGGATGATTCTGTGCTGCAGGGAGGCCCCGCCTGCCTCAGCCCATGATGGCGAGCCCATCCTTTCTCACCCGGAGGGGTCCAAAATCCCATCTCAAGAGGAGTCCTGAGACCCCAGCAGAGGCCCTGAAGCTCCCCCTCCACCGGTGGAAGTCGGCTCAGGAGGTCCTGAAGACAGGACTCGGGATCTTGCTACTGGGATGCCCGCGGCCCTTCTCCCACGCCGCCCCTGCTGGAGCCCGGATCCGGCCGCCGGGCTGCGGCGGCAGCCCCAGCGACCCCCACCCCCTCCCGCTTCCCGTGCCCCTCCGCGCACACGCCCCTCCCACCCCATCCCCGGCCCCAGCGCCCGCGCAGCCGCCGTTGTTTAAAGGCCGCCGCCTGAATTCCAGGTGGGAGCGCGAGTGGGCCCGGCGCGGCAGGGCCAGTGCGCATGCGCGAGGCGCGAGCGGCCTCTCGCGTCACAGCGGTTCCCACGGTTGTCTTAGAAACCAGCCCCCTGAGGCTTGGCAAAGCAGGAGCCCTCCGTGGCGGTGCTTGGGTGTCGGGGCTGCGGGCTCCTGCCTCACCTCTCCACGGGGTCGACAGGAACGTCTCCGGACGGACGCCGGGAGTCGCAACGCGCCAGCCAGGATGACAAAACCGCAGGCGGAGTCCGGGGGAAGAGGCGCGTCGTCCCAGCATCAGGCCTGCCCGGACGGTGTTGGGGTGAGTCTCCCCAAAAGTCTTGCCCCCGTGATCTCCACGACCGTTGCGCCCACCTGTCCGTGGGCTGCTCTCTCCCCCGAGGGGCCTTCACGCCCGGAGCAGAAGCCTGCAGCGTCAGGGGGGCTGTGTGCCTGCGGGGGCTGCGTTCCTGTGCCGCTGCTGCCCTGTGACTGTGTGTGTCTGCGTCTCTCCCATTCTCTCTTGTCTCTCTGGCCCTCACTCTCTGTGTGTCTTTCCCTCTTTCTGCCGGTTTGTGTGTGCCTGCCCGTGTGCGTGGGTGCGTTCGGACGAATGCGCCCGGTGCGCCCAAAGGCGACTTCTTGCGCGTCGGCCCGGCTCTGCCGAGCCTCTTTCTTCTGCCTCTGTGCCTGGGTCTTGCGGCGGGCTCGTCAGTGGTTTTCGCCGCTGCTCCACTGGGTCCCTGAGGGCCACGACCGCGTGAGGAGATGCGTCTTCCCAGCAGCAGTGGAAATCTCGTTACCCTTGCCGATCGGACCCTCCTGGGATGAAGATAACCACAGTCCAGCCAGGGACAAAAGCCCCAGAGGAGCTCATCGCCCTGCAGGAGAGGAGCAGACCCGCCTCAGAGGAGAGGCTTGTACCTTTTCACGGCGCTTCTCTGAGAAATGAAGTTGCACCGAGGCGGAAGCTTGAAGAGGAAGCCGGAAGGGAGATGCCAGGCCTCCCGGTCCCTGGAACGCTGGCCTCTCCGGACAAGGCAGCCCTTGGGCAACCCTCCCTTAGGCCCGCGGGCGGTGGCACCGGGCAGTATCCGGCCTGGGCTCCGGCCTCTGCTCTGTCCTCCTCTTGCTCTGTCTCCCCTGTCTCGGGGCCTACACGCTTCTCGGTCTGGCTGAATGTCTGGGACACAGATCGCTTCCCAGTCCGTCAGGGAGACACTCCTCGGACATCCGTGTGGTGACGGTTTCTCTCTCCAAACCTGTTTCTGCTTGCTTGGCCAGGTTCCATGACCCTGGAGCTCTTGGCTCCCATCGTGTCTCCGGCAGGGAAGCTGTCTTGCTCTCCTGTCTCTCCTCATGGCTGGGTGGCCTGCCTCGCATGAGCGGTAGGCCACCGTGACTGGCCTTGTCTTCTTGGACAGGCGGTGCGGCACTTCCCTCTGCACTTCCCTCTCGTTCTTGAGGGACAGCCTCCTCTGCTCCTCTGAGCGGGTGGACTGACTCCTGAATCTTCTGGCCCCTCCTGGATCCCAGGCGTTCTTTGATTTCCTTGAATCCACGGACAGGTCCCTTGGGACCCTCTTCCACCCGGCACAGGCCTGGACTCCGCCGTTGGTTTCGCCGTCGCCCCGTACGCCCGGGCTGACACGCATTCACGTCGTCTGCTCGGGGATCGGCCAGTGCCACGCGTGGGGCCATTGGCTCCGCGGCGGAAGCGCCCCGTCCCTGTTTGCGCTGTCCTGAAAGCAGAGGCAGCTTGCAGGAGCCCGGGGCTTTTGCAAGCGGGCTAGGCCGCTCTTCAGAGGGGAGGGAGGCCCAGGGCTGGTGGGTCAGTGAATTTTCGGCTGGCACCACGCCTTAAGGCCCAGGGATGATTCTGTGCTGCAGGGAGGCCCCGCCTGCCTCAGCCCATGATGGCGAGCCCATCCTTTCTCACCCGGAGGGGTCCAAAATCCCATCTCAAGAGGAGTCCTGAGACCCCAGCAGAGGCCCTGAAGCTCCCCCTCCACCGGTGGAAGTCGGCTCAGGAGGTCCTGAAGACAGGACTCCGGGATCTTGCTACTGGGATGCCCGCGGCCCCTTCTCCCACGCCGCCCCTGCTGGAGCCCGGATCCGCCGCCGCCGGGCTGCGGCGGCAGCCCCCAGCGACCCCAGCACCCCTCCCCGCTTCCCGTGCCCCTCCGCGCACACGCCCCTCCCACCCCATCCCGGCCCCAGCGCCCGCGCAGCCGCCGTTGTTTAAAGGGGCCGCAGCCTGACTTCCAGGTGGGGAGCGCGAGTGGGCCCGGCGCGGCAGGGCCAGTGCGCATGCGCGAGGCGCGAGCGGCCTCTCGCGTCACAGCGGTTCCCACGGTTGTCTTAGAAACCAGCCCCCTGAGGCTTGGCAAAGCAGGAGCCCTCCGTGGCGGTGCTTGGGTGTCGGGGCTGCGGGGCTCCTGCCTCACCTCTCCACGGGGTCGACAGGAACGTCTCCGGACGGACGCCGGAGTCGCAACGCTGCCAGCCAGGATGACAAACCGCAGGCGGAGTCCGGGGAAGAGGCGCGTCGTCCCAGCATCAGGCCTGCCCGGACGGTGTTGGGGTGAGTCTCCCCAAAAGTCTTGCCCCCGTGATCTCCACGACCGTTGCGCCCACCTGTCCGTGGGCTGCTCTCTCCCCCGAGGGGCCTTCACGCCCGGAGCAGAAGCCTGCAGCGTCAGGGGGGCTGTGTGCCTGCGGGGGCTGCGTTCCTGTGCCGCTGCTGCCCTGTGACTGTGTGTGTCTGCGTCTCTCCCATTCTCTCTTGTCTCTCTGGCCCTCACTCTGTGTGTCTTTCCCTCTTTCTGCCGGTTTGTGTGTGCCTGCCCGTGTGCGTGGGTGCGTTCGGACGAATGCGCCCGGTGCGCCCAAAGGCGACTTCTTGCGCGTCGGCCCGGCTCTGCCGAGCCTCTTTCTTCTGCCTCTGTGCCTGGGTCTTGCGGCGGGCTCGTCAGTGGTTTCGCCGCTGCTCCACTGGGTCCCTGAGGGCCACGACCGCGTGAGGAGATGCGTCTTCCCCAGCAGCAGTGGAGAAATCTCCTTACCCTTGCCGATCGGACCCCCTCCTGGGATGAAGATAACCACAGTCCAGCCAGGGACAAAAGCCCCAGAGGAGCTCATCGCCCTGCAGGAGAGGAGCAGACCCGCCTCAGAGGAGAGGCTTGTACCTTTTCACGGCGCTTCTCTGAGAAATGAAGTTGCACCGAGGCAGAAGCTTGAAGAGGAAGCCGGAAGGGAGATGCCAGGCCTCCCGGTCCCTGGAACGCTGGCCTCTCTGGACAAGGCAGCCCTTGGGCAACCCTCCCTTAGGCCCGCGGCGGTGGCACCGGGCAGTATCCGGCCTGGGCTCCGGCCTCTGCTCTGTCCTCCTCTCGCTCTGTCTCCTGTCTCTCGGGGCCTACACGCTTCTCGGTCTGGCTGAATGTCTGGGACACAGATGATCGCTTCCCAGTCCGTCAGGAGACACTCGGACATCCGTGTGGTGACGGTTTCTCTCCAAACCTGTTTCTGCTTGCTTGGCCAGGTTCC
Source organism: Erythrocebus patas (assembly GCA_023783455.1). Classification (NCBI taxonomy): domain Eukaryota; kingdom Metazoa; phylum Chordata; class Mammalia; order Primates; family Cercopithecidae; genus Erythrocebus; species Erythrocebus patas. Next base: position 31,127 of record JAKFHT010001128.1, on the reverse strand, counting down.
ATGACCCTGGAGCTCTTGGCTCCCATACGTGTCTCCGGCAGGGAAGCTGTCTTGCTCTCCTGTCTCTCCTCATGGCTGGGTGGCCTGCCTCGCATGAGCGGTAGGCCACCGTGACTGGCCTTGTCTTCTTGGACAGGCGGTGCGGCACTTCCCTCTGCACTTCCCTCTCGTTCTTGAGGGACAGCCTCTCCTCTGCTCCTCTGAGCGGGTGGACTGACTCCTGAATCTTCTGGCCCCTCCTGGATCCCAGGCGTTCTTTGATTTCCTTGAATCCACGGACAGGTCCCTGGGACCCTCTTCCACCCGGCACAGGCCTGGACTCCGCTGTTGGTTTCGCCGTCGCCTGCACGCCCGGGCTGACACGCATTCACGTCGTCTGCTCGGGATCGGCCAGTGCCACGCGTGGGGCCATTGGCTCCGCGGCGGAACCGCCCGTCCCTGTTTGCGCGTCCTGGAAAGCAGAGGCAGCTTGCAGGAGCCCGGGGCTTTTGCAAGCGGGCTAGGCCGCCGCTCTTCAGAGGGGAGGGAGGCCCAGGGCTCGTGGGTCAGTGAATTTTCGGCTGGCACCACGCCTTAAGGCCCAGGGATGATTCTGTGCTGCAGGGAGGCCCCGCCTGCCTCAGCCCATGATGGCGAGCCCATCCTTTCTCACCCGGAGGGGTCCAAAATCCCATCTCAAGAGGAGTCCTGAGACCCCAGCAGAGGCCCTGAAGCTCCCCCTCCACCGGTGGAAGTCGGCTCCAGGAGGTCCTGAAGACAGGACTCCGGGATCTTGCTACTGGGATGCCCGCGGCCCCTTCTCCCACGCCGCCCCTGCTGGAGCCCGGATCCGCCGCCGCCGGGCTGCGGCGGCAGCCCCCAGCGACCCCCACCCCCTCCCGCTTCCCGTGCCCCTCCGCGCACACGCCCCTCCCACCCCATCCCGGCCCCAGCGCCCGCGCAGCCGCCGTTGTTTAAAGGGGCCGCAGCCTGACTTCCAGGTGGGAGCGCGAGTGGCCCGGCGCGGCAGGGCCAGTGCGCATGCGCGAGGCGCGAGCGGCCTCTCGCGTCACAGTGGTTCCCACGGTTGTCTTAGAAACCAGCCCCTGAGGCTTGGCAAAGCAGTAGCCCTCCGTGGCGGTGCTTGGGTGTCGGGGCTGCGGGCTCCTGCCTCACCTCTCCACGGGTCGACAGGAACGTCTCCGGACGGACGCCGGAGTCGCAACGCTGCCAGCCAGGATGACAAACCGCAGGCGGAGTCCGGGGAAGAGGCGCGTCCCAGCATCAGGCCTGCCCGGACGGTGTTGGGGTGAGTCTCCCAAAAGTCTTGCCCCGTGATCTCCACGACAGGTCCGCCCGCCTGTCCGTGGGCTGCTCTCCCCGAGGGGCCTTCACGCCCGAGCAGAAGCCTGCAGCGTCAGGGGCTGTGTGCCTGCGGGGCTGCGTTCTGTGCCGCTGCTGCCCTGTGACTGTGTGTGTCTGCGTCTCCCATTCTCTCTTGTCTCTCTGGCCCTCACTCTGTGTGTCTTTCCCTCTTTCTGCCGGTGTGTGTGTGCGTGCCCGTGTGCGTGGGTGCGCCGTTCGGACGAATACGCCCGGTGCGCCCAAAGGCGACTTCTTGCGTGTCGGCCTGGCTCTGCCGAGCCTCTTTCTTCTGCCTCTGTGCCTGGGTCTTGCGGCGGGCCCGTCAGTGGTTTTCGCCGCTGCTCCACTGGGGTCCCTGAGGGCCACGACCGCGTGAGGAGATGCGTCTTCCCAGCAGCAGTGGAAATCTCGTTACCCTTGCCGATCGGACCCTCCTGGGATCAAGATAACCACCGTCCAGCCAGGGACAAAAGCCCCAGAGGAGCCCGTCGCCCTGCAGGAGAGGAGCAGACCCGCCTCAGAGGAGACGCTGGTAGCTTTTCACGGCTCTTCTCTGAGAAATGAAGGCGCACCACGGCAGAAGCTTGAAGAGGAAGCCGGGAAGGGGAGGTGCCAGCCCTCCCGGTCCCTGGAACGCTGGCCTCTCTGGACAAGGCAGCCCTTGGGCAACCCTCCCTTAGGCCCGCGGCGGTGGCACCGGGCAGTATCCGGCCTGGGCTCCGGCCTCTGCTCTGTCCTCCTCTCGCTCTGTCTCCTGTCTCGGGGCCTACACGCTTCTCGGTCTGGCTGAATGTCTGGGACACAGATGATCGCTTCCCAGTCCGTCAGGAGACACTCGGACATCCGTGTGGTGACGGTTTCTCTCCAAACCTGTTTCTGCTTGCTTGGCCAGGTTCCATGACCCTGGAGCTCTTGGCTCCCATACGTGTCTCCGGCAGGGAAGCTGTCTTGCTCTCCTGTCTCTCCTCATGGCTGGGTGGCCTGCCTCGCATGAGCGGTAGGCCACCGTGACTGGCCTTGTCTTCTTGGACAGGCGGTGCGGCACTTCCCTCTGCACTTCCCTCTCGTTCTTGAGGGACAGCCTCCTCTGCTCCTCTGAGCGGGTGGACTGACTCCTGAATCTTCTGGCCCCTCCTGGATCCCAGGCGTTCTTTGATTTCCTTGAATCCACGGACAGGTCCCTTGGGACCCTCTTCCACCCGGCACAGGCCTGACTCCGCCGCTGGTTTCGCTGCCGCCTGCACGCCCGGGCTGACACGCATTCACGTCGCCTGCTCGGGATCGGCCAGTGCCACGCGTGGGGCCATTGGCTCCGGGCGGAACCGCCCGTCCCTGTTTGCGCGTCCTGGAAAGCAGAGGCAGCTTGCAGGAGCCCTGGCTTTTGCAAGCGGGCTAGGCCGCCGCTCTTCAGAGGGGAGGGAGGCCCAGGGCTCGTGGGTCAGTGAATTTTCGGCTGGCACCACGCCTTAAGGCCCAGGGATGATTCTGTGCTGCAGGAGGCCCCGCCTGCCTCAGCCCATGATGGCGAGCCCATCCTTTCTCACCCGGAGGGGTCCAAAATCCCATCTCAAGAGGAGTCCTGAGACCCCAGCAGAGGCCCTGAAGCTCCCTCCACCGGTGGAAGTCGGCTCCAGGAGGTCCTGAAGACAGGACTCCGGGATCTTGCTACTGGGATGCCCGCGGCCCCTTCTCCCACGCCGCCCCTGCTGGAGCCCGGATCCGGCCGCCGCCGGGCTGCGGCGGCAGCCCCCAGCGACCCCACCCCCTCCCGCTTCCCGTGCCCCTCCGCACACGCCCCTCCCACCCCATCCCCGGCCCCAGCGCCCGCGCAGCCGCCGTTGTTTAAAGGGGCCGCAGCCTGACTTCCAGGTGGGAGCGCGAGTGGCCCGCGCGGCAGGGCCAGTGCGCATGCGCGAGGCGCGAGCGGCCTCTCGCGTCACAGTGGTTCCCACGGTTGTCTTAGAAACCAGCCCCTGAGGCTTGGCAAAGCAGGAGCCCTCCGTGGCGGTGCTTGGTGTCGGGGCTGCGGGCTCCTGCCTCACCTCTCCACGGGTCGACAGGAACGTCTCCGGACGGACGCCGGAGTCGCAACGCTGCCAGCCAGGATGACAAACCGCAGGCGGAGTCCGGGGGAAGAGGCGCGTCGTCCCAGCATCAGGCCTGCCCGGACGGTGTTGGGGTGAGTCTCCCCAAAAGTCTTGCCCCCGTGATCTCCACGACCGTTGCGCCCACCTGTCCGTGGGCTGCTCTCTCCCCCGAGGGGCCTTCACGCCCGGAGCAGAAGCCTGCAGCGTCAGGGGGGCTGTGTGCCTGCGGGGCTGCGTGTCTGTGCCGCTGCTGCCCTGTGACTGTGTGTGTCTGCGTCTCCCATTCTCTCTTGTCTCTCTGGCCCTCACCTCTGTGTGTCTTTCCTCTTCTGCCGGTTTGTGTGTGCCTGCCCGTGTGCGTGGGTGCGTTCGGACGAATGCGCCCGGTGCGCCCAAAGGCGACTTCTTGCGCGTCGGCCCGGCTCTGCCGAGCCTCTTTCTTCTGCCTCTGTGCCTGGGTCTTGCGGCGGGCTCGTCAGTGGTTTTCGCCGCTGCTCCACTGGGGTCCCTGAGGGCCACGACCGCGTGAGGAGATGCGTCTTCCCAGCAGCAGTGGAAATCTCCTTACCCTTGCCGATCGGACCCTCCTGGGATCAAGATAACCACAGTCCAGCCAGGGACAAAGCCCCAGAGGAGCTCATCGCCTGCAGGAGAGGAGCAGACCCGCCTCAGAGGAGAGGCTTGTACCTTTTCACGGCGCTTCTGTGAGAAATGAAGTTGCACCGAGGCAGAAGCTTGAAGAGGAAGCCGGGAAGGGAGATGCCAGGCCTCCCGGTCCCTGGAACGCTGGCCTTCCGGACAAGGCAGCCCTTGGGCAACCCTCCCTTAGGCCCGCGGCGGTGGCACTGGCAGTATCCGCCTGGGCTCCGGCCTCTGCTCTGTCCTCCTCTCGCTCTGTCTCCTGTCTCGGGGCCTACACGCTTCTCGGTCTGGCTGAATGTCTGGGACACAGATGATCGCTTCCCAGTCCGTCAGGAGACACTCCTCGGACATCCGTGTGGTGACGGTTTCTCTCTCCAAACCTGTTTCTGCTTGCTTGGCCAGGTTCCACGACCCTGGAGCTCTTGGCTCCCATCGTGTCTCCGGCAGGGAAGCTGTCTTGCTCTCCTGTCTCTCCTCATGGCTGGGTGGCCTGCCTCGCATGAGCGGTAGGCCACCGTGACTGGCCTTGTCTTCTTGGACAGGCGGTGCGGCACTTCCCTCTGCACTTCCCTCTCGTTCTTGAGGGACAGCCTCTCCTCTGCTCCTCTGAGCGGGTGGACTGACTCCTGAATCTTCTGGCCCCTCCTGGATCCCAGGCGTTCTTTGATTTCCTTGAATCCACGGACAGGTCCCTTGGGACCCTCTTCCACCCGGCACAGGCCTGGACTCCGCTGTTGGTTTCGCCGTCGCCTGCACGCCCGGGCTGACACGCATTCACGTCGTCTGCTCGGGATCGGCCAGTGCCACGCGTGGGGCCATTGGCTCCGCGGAACCGCCTGTCCCTGTTTGCGCGTGTCCTGGAAAGCAGAGGCAGCTTGCAGGAGCCCGGGGCTTTTGCAAGAGGGGCTGGGCCGCCGCTCTTCAGAGGGGAGGGAGGCCCAGGGCTCGTGGGTCAGTGAATTTCGGCTGGCACCACGCCTTAAGGCCCAGGGATGATTCTGTGCTGCAGGAGGCCCCGCCTGCCTCAGCCCATGATGGCGAGCCCATCCTTTCTCACCCGGAGGGGTCCAAAATCCCATCTCAAGAGGAGTCCTGAGACCCCAGCAGAGGCCCTGAAGCTCCCTCCACCGGTGGAAGTCGGCTCCAGGAGGTCCTGAAGACAGGACTGGGATCTTGCTACTGGGATGCCCGCGGCCCCTTCTCCCACGCCGCCCCTGCTGGAGCCCGGATCCGCCGCCGGGCTGCGGCGGCAGCCCCCAGCGACCCCACCCCCTCCCGCTTCCCGTGCCCCTCCGCGCACACGCCCCTCCCACCCCATTCCCGGCCCCAGCGACCGTCGCAGCCCCCGTTGTTTAAAGGGGCCGCGGCCTGACTTCCAGGTGGGGAGCGCGAGTGGGCCCGGCGCGGCAGGGCCAGTGCGCATGCGCGAGGCGCGAGCGGCCTCTCGCGTCACAGCGGTTCCCACGGTTGTCTTAGAAACCGGCCCCCTGAGGCTTGGCAAAGCAGGAGCCCTCCGTGGCGGTGCTCGGGTGTCGGGGGCTGCGAGGCTCCTGCCTCACCTCTCCACGGGGTCGACGGGAACGTCTCCGGACGGACGCCGGGAGTCGCAACGCGCGGGCCAGGATGACCAAACCGCAGGCGGAGTCCGGGGCAAGCGACGCGTCGTCCCAGCCTCAGGCCTGCCCGGACGGTGTTGGGGTGAGTCTCCCCAAAAGTCTTGCCCCCGTGATCTCCACGACAGGTCCGCCCGCCTGTCCGTGGGCTGCTCTCTCCCCCGAAGGGCCTTCACGCCCGGAGCAGAAGCCTGCAGCCTCAGGGGGGCTGTGTGCCTGCGGGGGCTGCGTGTCTGTGCCGCCGCTGCCCTGTGACTGTGTGTGTCTGCGTCTCTCCCATTCTCTCTTGTCTCTCTGGCCCTCACTCTCTGTGTCTTTCCCTCTTTCTGCCGGTGTGTGTGTGCGTGCCCGTGTGCGTGGGTGCGCCGTTCGGACGAATACGCCCGGTGCGCCCAAAGGCGACTTCTTGCGTGTCGGCCTGGCTCTCTGCCGAGCCTCTTTCTTCTGCCTCTGTGCCTGGGTCTTGCGGCGGGCTCGTCAGTGGTGTTCGCTGCCGTTCCCCTTGGGGTCCCTGAGGGCCACGACCGCGTGAGGAGATGCGTCTTCCCAGCAGCAGTGGAAATCTCGTTACCCTTGCCGATCGGACCCTCCTGGGATCAAGATAACCACAGTCCAGCCAGGGACAAAGCCCCAGAGGAGCTCATCGCCCTGCAGGAGAGGAGCAGACCCGCCTCAGAGGAGAGGCTTGTACCTTTTCACGGCGCTTCTCTGAGAAATGAAGTTGCACCGAGGCAGAAGCTTGAAGAGGAAGCCGGAAGGGAGATGCCAGGCCTCCCGGTCCCTGGAACGCTGGCCTTCCGGACAAGGCAGCCCTTGGGCAACCCTCCCTTAGGCCCGCGGCGGTGGCACCGGGCAGTATCCGCCTGGGCTCCGCCTCTGCTCTGTCCTCCTCTTGCTCTGTCTCCCCTGTCTCTCGGGGCCTACACGCTTCTCGGTCTGGCTGAATGTCTGGGACACAGATGATCGCTTCCCAGTCCGTCAGGAGACACTCCTCGGACATCCGTGTGGTGACGGTTTCTCTCCAAACCTGTTTCTGCTTGCTTGGCCAGGTTCCATGACCCTGGAGCTCTTGGCTCCCATACGTGTCTCCGGCAGGGAAGCTGTCTTGCTCTCCTGTCTCTCCTCATGGCTGGGTGGCCTGCCTCGCATGAGCGGTAGGCCACCGTGACTGGCCTTGTCTTCTTGGACAGGCGGTGCGGCACTTCCTCTGCACTTCCCTCTCGTTCTTGAGGGACAGCCTCCTCTGCTCCTCTGAGCGGGTGGACTGACTCCTGAATCTTCTGGCCCCTCCTGGATCCCAGGCCTTCTTTGATTATCCTTGAATCCACGGACAGGTCCCTTGGGACCCTCTTCCACCCGGCACAGGCCTGGACTCCGCTGTTGGTTTCGCCGTCGCCCGCACGCCCGGGCTGACACGCATTCACGCCGCCTGCTCGGGATCGGCCAGTGCCACGCTGGGGCCATTGGCTCCGCGGAACCGCCCCTGTCCCTCTTTGCCCGTGTCCTGGAAAGCAGAGGCAGCTTGCAGGAGCCCTGGCTTTTGCAAGCGGGCTAGGCCGCCGCTCTTTCAGAGGGGAGGGAGGCCCAGGGCTCGTGGGTCAGTGAATTTTCGGCTGGCACCACGCCTTAAGGCCCAGGGATGATTCTGTGCTGCAGGAGGCCCCGCCTGCCTCAGCCCATGATGGCGAGCCCATCCTTTCTCACCCGGAGGGGTCCAAAATCCCATCTCAAGAGGAGTCCTGAGACCCCAGCAGAGGCCCTGAAGCTCCCTCCACCGGTGGAAGTCGGCTCCAGGAGGTCCTGAAGACAGGACTCCGGGATCTTGCTACTGGGATGCCCGCGGCCCTTCTCCCACGCCGCCCCTGCTGGAGCCCGGATCCGCCGCCGGGCTGCGGCGGCAGCCCCAGCGACCCCCACCCCCTCCCGCTTCCCGTGCCCCTCCGCGCACACGCCCCTCCCACCCCATCCCGGCCCCAGCGCCCGCGCAGCCGCCGTTGTTTAAAGGGGCCGCAGCCTGACTTCCAGGTGGGAGCGCGAGTGGCCCGGCGCGGCAGGGCCAGTGCGCATGCGCGAGGCGCGAGCGGCCTCGCGTCACAGTGGTTCCCACGGTTGTCTTAGAAACCAGCCCCTGAGGCTTGGCAAAGCAGGAGCCCTCCGTGGCGGTGCTTGGTGTCGGGGCTGCGGGCTCCTGCCTCACCTCTCCACGGGTCGACAGGAACGTCTCCGGACGGACGCCGGAGTCGCAACGCTGCCAGCCAGGATGACAAACCGCAGGCGGAGTCCGGGGCAAGCGACGCGTCGTCCCAGCCTCAGGCCTGCCCGGACGGTGTTGGGGTGAGTCTCCCCAAAAGTCTTGCCCCCGTGATCTCCACGACAGGTCCGCCCGCCTGTCCGTGGGCTGCTCTCTCCCCCGAAGGGCCTTCACGCCCGGAGCAGAAGCCTGCAGCCTCAGGGGGGCTGTGTGCCTGCGGGGGCTGCGTGTCTGTGCCGCCGCTGCCCTGTGACTGTGTGTGTCTGCGTCTCTCCCATTCTCTCTTGTCTCTCTGGCCCTCACTCTGTGTGTCTTTCCTCTTCTGCCGGTGTGTGTGTGCGTGCCCGTGTGCGTGGGTGCGCCGTTCGGACGAATACGCCCGGTGCGCCCAAAGGCGACTTCTTGCGTGTCGGCCTGGCTCTGCCGAGCCTCTTTCTTCTGCCTCTGTGCCTGGGTCTTGCGGCGGGCCCGTCAGTGGTTTTCGCCGCTGCTCCACTGGGGTCCCTGAGGGCCACGACCGCGTGAGGAGATGCGTCTTCCCAGCAGCAGAGGAAATCTCGTTACCCTTGCCGATCGGACCCTCCTGGGATCAAGATAACCACAGTCCAGCCAGGGACAAAGCCCCAGAGGAGCTCATCGCCCTGCAGGAGAGGAGCAGACCCGCCTCAGAGGAGAGGCTTGTACCTTTTCACGGCGCTTCTGAGAAATGAAGTTGCACCGAGGCAGAAGCTTGAAGAGGAAGCCGGGAAGGGAGATGCCAGGCCTCCCGGTCCCTGGAACGCTGGCCTCTCTGGACAAGGCAGCCCTTGGGCAACCCTCCCTTAGGCCCGCGGCGGTGGCACCGGGCAGTATCCGGCCTGGGCTCCGGCCTCTGCTCTGTCCTCCTCTTGCTCTGTCTCCTGTCTCGGGGCCTACACGCTTCTCGGTCTGGCTGAATGTCTGGGACACAGATGATCGCTTCCCAGTCCGTCAGGAGACACTCGGACATCCGTGTGGTGACGGTTTCTCTCCAAACCTGTTTCTGCTTGCTTGGCCAGGTTCCACGACCCTGGAGCTCTTGGCTCCCATACGTGTCTCCGCAGGGAAGCTGTCTTGCTCTCCTGTCTCTCCTCATGGCTGGGTGGCCTGCCTCGCATGAGCGGTAGGCCACCGTGACTGGCCTTGTCTTCTTGGACAGGCGGTGCGGCACTTCCCTCTGCACTTCCCTCTCGTTCTTGAGGGACAGCCTCTCCTCTGCTCCTCTGAGCGGGTGGACTGACTCCTGAATCTTCTGGCCCCTCCTGGATCCCAGGCGTTCTTTGATTTCCTTGAATCCACGGACAGGTCCCTTGGGACCCTCTTCCACCCGGCACAGGCCTGACTCCGCTGTTGGTTTCGCCGTCGCCTGCACGCCCGGGCTGACACGCATTCACGTCGTCTGCTCGGGATCGGCCAGTGCCACGCGTGGGGCCATTGGCTCCGCGGCGGAACCGCCCTGTCCCTCTTTGCCCGTGTCCTGGAAAGCAGAGGCAGCTTGCAGGAGCCCTGGCTTTTGCAAGCGGGCTAGGCCGCCGCTCTTTCAGAGGGGAGGGAGGCCCAGGGCTCGTGGGTCAGTGAATTTTCGGCTGGCACCACGCCTTAAGGCCCAGGGATGATTCTGTGCTGCAGGAGGCCCCGCCTGCCTCAGCCCATGATGGCGAGCCCATCCTTTCTCACCCGGAGGGGTCCAAAATCCCATCTCAAGAGGAGTCCTGAGACCCCAGCAGAGGCCCTGAAGCTCCCTCCACCGGTGGAAGTCGGCTCCAGGAGGTCCTGAAGACAGGACTCCGGGGGTCTTGGTACTGGGATGCCCGCGGTCCCTTCTCCCACGCCGCCCCCTGCTGGAGCCCGGATCGGAAGGCCGCCGGGCTGCGGCGGCAGCCCCAGCGACCCCACCCCCTCCCGCTTCCCGTGCCCCTCCGCGCACACGCTCCCTCCCACCCCATCCCGGCCCCAGCGCCCTCGCAGCCCCCGTTGTTTAAAGGGGCCGCGGCCTGACTTCCAGGTGGGGAGCGCCAGTGGGCCCGGCGCGGCAGGGCCAGTGCGCATGCGCGAGGCGCGAGCGGCCTCTCGCGTCACAGCGGTTCCCACGGTTGTCTTAGAAACCGGCCCCCTGAGGCTTGGCAAAGCAGGAGCCCTCCGTGGCGGTGCTCGGGTGTCGGGGGCTGCGAGGCTCCTGCCTCACCTCTCCACGGGGTCGACGGGAACGTCTCCGGACGGACGCCGGGAGTCGCAACGCGCGGGCCAGGATGACCAAACCGCAGGCGGAGTCCGGGGCAAGCGACGCGTCGTCCCAGCCTCAGGCCTGCCCGGACGGTGTTGGGGTGAGTCTCCCCAAAAGTCTTGCCCCCGTGATCTCCACGACAGGTCCGCCCGCCTGTCCGTGGGCTGCTCTCTCCCCCGAAGGGCCTTCACGCCCGGAGCAGAAGCCTGCAGCCTCAGGGGGGCTGTGTGCCTGCGGGGCTGCGTTCTGTGCCGCTGCTGCCCTGTGACTGTGTGTGTCTGCGTCTCCCATTCTCTCTTGTCTCTCTGGCCCTCACTCTCTGTGTGTCTTTCCTCTTCTGCCGGTGTGTGTGTGCGTGCCCGTGTGCGTGGGTGCGCCGTTCGGACGAATACGCCCGGTGCGCCCAAAGGCGACTTCTTGCGTGTCGGCCTGGCTCTGCCGAGCCTCTTTCTTCTGCCTCTGTGCCTGGGTCTTGCGGCGGGCCCGTCAGTGGTTTTGGCCGCCGTTCCACTTGGGGTCCCTGAGGGCCTCGACCGCGTGAGGAGATGCGTCTTCCCCAGCAGCAGAGGAAATCTCGTTACCCTTGCCGATCGGACCCTCCTGGGATCAAGATAACCACAGTCCAGCCAGGGACAAAGCCCCAGAGGAGCTCATCGCCCTGCAGGAGAGGAGCAGACCCGCCTCAGAGGAGACGCTGGTAGCTTTTCACGGCTCTTCTGAGAAATGAAGGCGCACCACGGCAGAAGCTTGAAGAGGAAGCCGGGAAGGGGAGGTGCCAGCCCTCCCGGTCCCTGGAACGCTGGCCTCTCCGGACAAGGCGGCCGTTGGGCAACCCTCCCTTAGGCCCGCGGCGGTGGCACTGGCAGTATCCGCCTGGGCTCCGGCCTCTGCTCTGTCCTCCTCTTGCTCTGTCTCCCTGTCTCGGGGCCTACACGCTTCTCGGTCTGGCTGAATGTCTGGGACACAGATGATCGCTTCCCAGTCCGTCAGGAGACACTCCTCGGACATCCGTGTGGTGACGGTTTCTCTCTCCAAACCTGTTTCTGCTTGCTTGGCCAGGTTCCATGACCCTGGAGCTCTTGGCTCCCATACGTGTCTCCGGCAGGAAGCTGTCTTGCTCTCCTGTCTCTCCTCATGGCTGGGTGGCCTGCCTCGCATGAGCGGTAGGCCACCGTGACTGGCCTTGTCTTCTTGGACAGGCGGTGCGGCACTTCCCTCTGCACTTCCCTCTCGTTCTTGAGGGACAGCCTCCTCTGCTCCTCTGAGCGGGTGGACTGACTCCTGAATCTTCTGGCCCCTCCTGGATCCCAGGCGTTCTTTGATTTCCTTGAATCCACGGACAGGTCCCTTGGGACCCTCTTCCACCCGGCACAGGCCTGACTCCGCTGTTGGTTTCGCCGTCGCCTGCACGCCCGGGCTGACACGCATTCACGTCGTCTGCTCGGGATCGGCCAGTGCCACGCTGGGGCCATTGGCTCCGCGGAACCGCCCCTGTCCCTCTTTGCCCGTGTCCTGGAAAGCAGAGGCAGCTTGCAGGAGCCCTGGCTTTTGCAAGCGGGCTAGGCCGCCGCACTTTCAGAGGGGGAGGGAGGCCGAGGGCTCGTGGGTCAGGGAATTTTCGGCTGGCACCACGCCTTAAGGCCCAGGGGATGATTCTGTGCTGCAGCGAGGCCCCGCCTGCCTCAGCCCATGATGGCGAGCCCATTCTCTCTCACCCGGAGGGGTCCAAAGTCCCATCTCAGGAGGAGTCCTGAGACCCCAGCAGAGGCCCTGAAGCTCCCCATCCACCGGTGGAAGTCGGCTCAAGGAGGTCCTGAAGACAGGACTCCGGGGGTCTTGTTACTGGTTTGCCCGCGGTCCCTTCTCCCACGCCGCCCCCTGCTGGAGCCCGGATCGGAAGGCCGCCGGGGGCTGTAGCGGCAGCCCCAGCGACCCCAGCACCCCCTCCCGCTTCCCGTGCCCCTCCGCGCACACGCCCCTCCCACCCCATCCCGGCCCCAGCGCCCGCGCAGCCGCCGTTGTTTAAAGGGGCCGCAGCCTGACTTCCAGGTGGGAGCGCCAGTGGGCCCGGCGCGGCAGGGCCAGTGCAAGATGCGCGAGGCGCGAGCGGCCTCTCGCGTCACAGTGGTTCCCACGGTTGTCTTAGAAACCAGCCCCTGAGGCTTGGCAAAGCAGGAGCCCTCCGTGGCGGTGCTTGGTGTCGGGGCTGCGGGCTCCTGCCTCACCTCTCCACGGGTCGACAGGAACGCCTCCGGACGGACGCCGGAGTCGCAACGCTGCCAGCCAGGATGACAAACCGCAGGCGGAGTCCGGGGCAAGCGACGCGTCGTCCCAGCCTCAGGCCTGCCCGGACGGTGTTGGGGTGAGTCTCCCCAAAAGTCTTGCCCCCGTGATCTCCACGACAGGTCCGCCCGCCTGTCCGTGGGCTGCTCTCTCCCCCGAAGGGCCTTCACGCCCGAGCAGAAGCCTGCAGCCTCAGGGGCTGTGTGCCTGCGGGGGCTGCGTGTCTGTGCCGCCGCTGCCCTGTGACTGTGTGTGTCTGCGTCTCTCCCATTCTCTCTTGTCTCTCTGGCCCTCACTCTCTGTGTGTCTTTCCCTCTTTCTGCCGGTGTGTGTGTGCGTGCCCGTGTGCGTGGGTGCGCCGTTCGGACGAATACGCCCGGTGCGCCCAAAGGCGACTTCTTGCGTGTCGGCCTGGCTCTGCCGAGCCTCTTTCTTCTGCCTCTGTGCCTGGGTCTTGCGGCGGGCCCGTCAGTGGTTTTGGCCGCCGTTCCACTTGGGGTCCCTGAGGGCCTCGACCGCGTGAGGAGATGCGTCTTCCCAGCAGCAGTGGAAATCTCGTTACCCTTGCCGATCGGACCCTCCTGGGATCAAGATAACCTCAGCCCATGATGGCGAGCCCATCCTTTCTCACCCGGAGGGGTCCAAAATCCCATCTCAAGAGGAGTCCTGAGACCCCAGCAGAGGCCCTGAAGCTCCCTCCACCGGTGGAAGTCGGCTCAGGAGGTCCTGAAGACAGGACTCGGGATCTTGCTACTGGGATGCCCGCGGCCCCTTCTCCCACGCCGCCTGCTCGGGATCGCCAGTGCCACGCTGGGGCCATTGGCTCCGCGGAACCGCCCCTGTCCCTCTTTGCCCGTGTCCTGGAAAGCAGAGGCAGCTTGCAGGAGCCCTGGCTTTTGCAAGCGGGCTAGGCCGCCGCTCTTTCAGAGGGGAGGGAGGCCCAGGGCTCGTGGGTCAGGAATTTTCGGCTGGCACCACGCCTTAAGGCCCAGGGATGATTCTGTGCTGCAGGAGGCCCCGCCTGCCTCAGCCCATGATGGCGAGCCCATCCTTTCTCACCCGGAGGGGTCCAAAATCCCATCTCAAGAGGAGTCCTGAGACCCCAGCAGAGGCCCTGAAGCTCCCTCCACCGGTGGAAGTCGGCTCAGGAGGTCCTGAAGACAGGACTCCGGGATCTTGCTACTGGGATGCCCGCGGCCCCTTCTCCCACGCCGCCTGCTCGGGATCGCCAGTGCCACGCTGGGGCCATTGGCTCCGCGGAACCGCCCCTGTCCCTCTTTGCCCGTGTCCTGGAAAGCAGAGGCAGCTTGCAGGAGCCCCGGGGCTTTTGCAAGAGGGGCTGGGCCGCCGCTCTTTCAGAGGGGGAGGGAGGCCGAGGGCTCGTGGGTCAGGGAATTTTCGGCTGGCACCAAGGCTTAAGCCGAGGAGATGATTTTGTGCTGCTGCGAAGCCCCGCCTGCCTCAGCCCATGATGGCGAGCCCATCCTCTCTCACCCGGAGGGGTCCAAAATCCCATCTCAAGAGGAGTCCTGAGACCCCAGCAGAGGCCCTGAAGCTCCCCCTCCACCGGTGGAAGTCGGCTCAAGGAGGTCCTCAGGACAGGACTCCGGGGGTCTTGGTACTGGGATGCCCGCGGTCCCTTCTCCCACGCCGCCCCCTGCTGGAGCCCGGATCGGAAGGCCGCCGGGGGCTGCAGCGGCAGCCCCAGCGACCCCACCCCCTCCCGCTTCCCGTGCCCCTCCGCGCACACGCCCCTCCCACCCCATCCCGGCCCCAGCGCCCGCGCAGCCGCCGTTGTTTAAAGGGGCCGCGCCTGACTTCCAGGTGGGAGCGCGAGTGGCCCGCGCGGCAGGGCCAGTGCGCATGCGCGAGGCGCGAGCGGCCTCTCGCGTCACAGCGGTTCCCACGGTTGTCTTAGAAACCGGCCCCCTGAGGCTTGGCAAAGCAGGAGCCCTCCGTGGCGGTGCTCGGGTGTCGGGGGCTGCGAGGCTCCTGCCTCACCTCTCCACGGGGTCGACGGGAACGTCTCCGGACGGACGCCGGGAGTCGCAACGCGCGGGCCAGGATGACCAAACCGCAGGCGGAGTCCGGGGCAAGCGACGCGTCGTCCCAGCCTCAGGCCTGCCCGGACGGTGTTGGGGTGAGTCTCCCCAAAAGTCTTGCCCCCGTGATCTCCACGACAGGTCCGCCCGCCTGTCCGTGGGCTGCTCTCTCCCCCGAAGGGCCTTCACGCCCGGAGCAGAAGCCTGCAGCCTCAGGGGGGCTGTGTGCCTGCGGGGGCTGCGTGTCTGTGCCGCCGCTGCCCTGTGACTGTGTGTGTCTGCGTCTCTCCCATTCTCTCTTGTCTCTCTGGCCCTCACTCTCTGTGTGTCTTTCCTCTTTCTGCCGGTGTGTGTGTGCGTGCCCGTGTGCGTGGGTGCGCCGTTCGGACGAATACGCCCGGTGCGCCCAAAGGCGACTTCTTGCGTGTCGGCCTGGCTCTGCCGAGCCTCTTTCTTCTGCCTCTGTGCCTGGGTCTTGCGGCGGGCCCGTCAGTGGTTTTGGCCGCCGTTCCACTTGGGGTCCCTGAGGGCCTCGACCGCGTGAGGAGATGCGTCTTCCCCAGCAGCAGAGGAAATCTCGTTACCCTTGCCGATCGGACCCTCCTGGGATCAAGATAACCACAGTCCAGCCAGGGACAAAGCCCCAGAGGAGCTCATCGCCCTGCAGGAGAGGAGCAGACCCGCCTCAGAGGAGAGGCTTGTACCTTTTCACGGCGCTTCTGTGAGAAATGAAGTTGCACCGAGGCAGAAGCTTGAAGAGGAAGCCGGAAGGGAGATGCCAGGCCTCCCGGTCCCTGGAACGCTGGCCTCTCTGGACAAGGCAGCCCTTGGGCAACCCTCCCTTAGGCCCGCGGCGGTGGCACGGGCAGTATCCGGCCTGGGCTCCGGCCTCTGCTCTGTCCTCCTCTTGCTCTGTCTCCCCTGTCTCGGGGCCTACACGCTTCTCGGTCTGGCTGAATGTCTGGGACACAGATGATCGCTTCCCAGTCCGTCAGGAGACACTCGGACATCCGTGTGGTGACGGTTTCTCTCTCCAAACCTGTTTCTGCTTGCTTGGCCAGGTTCCATGACCCTGGAGCTCTTGGCTCCCATACGTGTCTCCGGCAGGGAAGCTGTCTTGCTCTCCTGTCTCTCCTCATGGCTGGGTGGCCTGCCTCGCATGAGCGGTAGGCCACCGTGACTGGCCTTGTCTTCTTGGACAGGCGGTGCGGCACTTCCCTCTGCACTTCCCTCTCGTTCTTGAGGGACAGCCTCCTCTGCTCCTCTGAGCGGGTGGACTGACTCCTGAATCTTCTGGCCCCTCCTGGATCCCAGGCGTTCTTTGATTTCCTTGAATCCACGGACAGGTCCCTTGGGACCCTCTTCCACCCGGCACAGGCCTGACTCCGCTGTTGGTTTCGCCGTCGCCCGTGCGCCCGGGCTGACACGCATTCACGCCGCCTGCTCGGGATCGGCCAGTGCCACGAGTTGGGCCATTGGCTCCACAGCGGAACCGCCCCTGTCCCTGTTTGCCCGTATCCTGGAAAGCAGAGGCAGCTTGCAGGAGCCCTGGGGTTTTTGCAAGCCGGGCTAGGCCGCCGCTCTTTCAGAGGGGGAGGGAGGCCGAGGGCTCGTGGGTCAGGGAATTTTCGGCTGGCACCACGCCTTAAGGCCCAGGGGATGATTCTGTGCTGTAGGAGGCCCCGCCTGCCTCAGCCCATGATGGCGAGCCCATCCTCTCTCACCCGGAGGGGTCCAAAATCCCATCTCAAGAGGAGTTCTGAGACCCCAGCAGAGGCCCTGAAGCTCCCCCTCCACCGGTGGAAGTCGGCTCAAGGAGGTCCTGAAGACAGGACTCCGGGGGTCTTGGTACTGGGATGCCCGCGGCGCCTTCTCCCACGCCTCCCCCTGCTGGAGCCCGGATCCCAAGGCCGCCGGGGGCTGTAGCGGCAGCGCCCAGCGGCCCGCCACCCACCTCCCGCTTCCCGTGCCCCACTGCGCACACGCCCCCTCCCACCCCATCCCCGGCCCAGGCGCCCCGCACAGCCGCCGTTGTTTAAAGGGGCCGCGGCCTGACTTCCAGGTGGGGAGCGCCAGTGGGCCCGGCACGCCAGGGCCAGTGCGCATGCGCGAGGCGCGAGCGGCCTCTCGCGTCACAGCGGTTCCCACGGTTGTCTTAGAAACCGGCCCCCTGAGGCTTGGCAAAGCAGGAGCCCTCCGTGGCGGTGCTTGGTGTCGGGGCTGCGGGCTCCTGCCTCACCTCTCCACGGGTCGACAGGAACGTCTCCGGACGGACGCCGGAGTCGCAACGCTGCCAGCCAGGATGACAAACCGCAGGCGGAGTCCGGGGCAAGCGACGCGTCGTCCCAGCCTCAGGCCTGCCCGGACGGTGTTGGGGTGAGTCTCCCCAAAAGTCTTGCCCCCGTGATCTCCACGACAGGTCCGCCCGCCTGTCCGTGGGCTGCTCTCTCCCCCGAAGGGCCTTCACGCCCGGAGCAGAAGCCTGCAGCCTCAGGGGGGCTGTGTGCCTGCGGGGGCTGCGTGTCTGTGCCGCCGCTGCCCTGTGACTGTGTGTGTCTGCGTCTCTCCCATTCTCTCTTGTCTCTCTGGCCCTCACTCTCTGTGTGTCTTTCCCTCTTTCTGCCGGTGTGTGTGTGCGTGCCCGTGTGCGTGGGTGCGCCGTTCGGACGAATACGCCCGGTGCGCCCAAAGGCGACTTCTTGCGTGTCGGCCTGGCTCTGCCGAGCCTCTTTCTTCTGCCTCTGTGCCTGGGTCTTGCGGCGGGCCCGTCAGTGGTTTTGGCCGCCGTTCCACTTGGGGTCCCTGAGGGCCTCGACCGCGTGAGGAGATGCGTCTTCCCCAGCAGCAGAGGAAATCTCGTTACCCTTGTCGAGCGGACTCTCTCCTGGGATCAAGATAACCACCGTCCAGCCAGGGACAAAAGCCCCAGAGGAGCCCGTCGCCCTGCAGGAGAGGAGCAGACCCGCCTCAGAGGAGACGCTGGTAGCTTTTCACGGCTCTTCTCTGAGAAATGAAGGCGCACCACGGCAGAAGCTTGAAGAGGAAGCCGGGAAGGGGAGGTGCCAGCCCTCCCGGTCCCTGGAACGCTGGCCTCTCCGGACAAGGCGGCCGTTGGGCAACCCTCCGCTTAGGCCCGCGGCGGTGGCACCGGGCAGTATCCGGCCTGGGCTGCGGCCTCTGCTCTGTCCTCCCTCTTGCTCTGTCTCCCCTGTCTCTGGGAGGCCTACAGGCTTCTCGCTCTGGCTGAATGTCTGGGACACAGATGATCGCTTCCCAGTCCGTCAGGAGACACTCGGACATCCGTGTGGTGACGGTTTCTCTCCAAACCTGTTTCTGCTTGCTTGGCCAGGTTCCACGACCCTGGAGCTCTTGGCTCCCATGCGTGTCTCCGGCAGGGAAGCTGTCTTGCTCTCCTGTCTCTCCTCATGGCTGGGTGGCCTGCCTCGCATGAGCGGTAGGCCACCGTGACTGGCCTTGTCTTCTTGGACAGGCGGTGTGGCACTTCCCCTCTGCACTTCCCCTCTCGTTCTGGAGGGACAGCCTCTCCTCTGCTCCTCCGAGCAGGTGGACTGACTCCCTGAAACTTCTGGCCCCCTCCTGGATCCCAGGCCTTCTTTGATTTCCTTGAATCCACGGACAGGTCCCTTGGGACCCTCTTCCACCCGGCACAGGCCTGACTCCGCTGTTGGTTTCGCCGTCGCCTGCACGCCCGGGCTGACGCGCATTCACGTCGTCCGCTCGGGGATCGGCCAGTGCCACGCGTGGGGCCATTGGCTCCCCCGCGGAACCGCCCCTGTCCCTCTTTGCGCGTGTCCTGGAAAGCAGAGGCAGCTTGCAGGAGCCCCGGGGCTTTTGCAAGAGGGGCTGGGCCGCCGCTCTTTCAGAGGGGGAGGGAGGCCGAGGGCTCGTGGGTCAGGGAATTTTCGGCTGGCACCAAGGCTTAAGCCGAGGAGATGATTTTGTGCTGCTGCGAAGCCCCGCCTGCCTCAGCCCATGATGGCGAGCCCATCCTCTCTCACCCGGAGGGGTCCAAAATCCCATCTCAAGAGGAGTCCTGAGACCCCAGCAGAGGCCCTGAAGCTCCCCCTCCACCGGTGGAAGTCGGCTCAAGGAGGTCCTGAAGACAGGACTCCGGGATCTTGCTACTGGGATGCCCGCGGCCCCTTCTCCCACGCCGCCCCTGCTGGAGCCGGATCGGAAGGCCGCCGGGCTGCGGCGGCAGCCCCCAGCGACCCCACCCCCTCCCCGCTTCCCGTGCCCCTCCGCGCACACGCCCCTCCCACCCCATCCCCGGCCCCAGCGCCCGCGCAGCCGCCGTTGTTTAAAGGGGCCGCAGCCTGACTTCCAGGTGGGAGCGCGAGTGGCCCGCGCGGCAGGGCCAGTGCGCATGCGCGAGGCGCGAGCGGCCTCTCGCGTCACAGTGGTTCCCACGGTTGTCTTAGAAACCAGCCCCTGAGGCTTGGCAAAGCAGGAGCCCTCCGTGGCGGTGCTTGGGTGTCGGGGCTGCGGGCTCCTGCCTCACCTCTCCACGGGTCGACAGGAACGCCTCCGGACGGACGCCGGAGTCGCAACGCGCGGGCCAGGATGACCAAACCGCAGGCGGAGTCCGGGGCAAGCGACGCGTCGTCCCAGCCTCAGGCCTGCCCGGACGGTGTTGGGGTGAGTCTCCCCAAAAGTCTTGCCCCCGTGATCTCCACGACAGGTCCGCCCGCCTGTCCGTGGGCTGCTCTCTCCCCCGAAGGGCCTTCACGCCCGGAGCAGAAGCCTGCAGCCTCAGGGGGGCTGTGTGCCTGCGGGGGCTGCGTGTCTGTGCCGCCGCTGCCCTGTGACTGTGTGTGTCTGCGTCTCTCCCATTCTCTCTTGTCTCTCTGGCCCTCACTCTCTGTGTGTCTTTCCCTCTTTCTGCCGGTGTGTGTGTGCGTGCCCGTGTGCGTGGGTGCGCCGTTCGGACGAATACGCCCGGTGCGCCCAAAGGCGACTTCTTGCGTGTCGGCCTGGCTCTGCCGAGCCTCTTTCTTCTGCCTCTGTGCCTGGGTCTTGCGGCGGGCCCGTCAGTGGTTTTGGCCGCCGTTCCACTTGGGGTCCCTGAGGGCCTCGACCGCGTGAGGAGATGCGTCTTCCCCAGCAGCAGTGGAAATCTCCTTACCCTTGCCGATCGGACCCTCCTGGGATCAAGATAACCACAGTCCAGCCAGGGACAAAGCCCCAGAGGAGCTCATCGCCCTGCAGGAGAGGAGCAGACCCGCCTCAGAGGAGAGGCTTGTACCTTTTCACGGCGCTTCTCTGAGAAATGAAGTTGCACCGAGGCAGAAGCTTGAAGAGGAAGCCGGAAGGGAGATGCCAGGCCTCCCGGTCCCTGGAACGCTGGCCTCTCTGGACAAGGCAGCCCTTGGGCAACCCTCCGCTTAGGCCCGCGGCGGTGGCACTGGCAGTATCCGCCTGGGCTCCGGCCTCTGCTCTGTCCTCCCTCTTGCTCTGTCTCCCCTGTCTCGGGGCCTACACGCTTCTCGGTCTGGCTGAATGTCTGGGACACAGATGATCGCTTCCCAGTCCGTCAGGAGACACTCGGACATCCGTGTGGTGACGGTTTCTCTCCAAACCTGTTTCTGCTTGCTTGGCCAGGTTCCACGACCCTGGAGCTCTTGGCTCCCATCGTGTCTCCGGCAGGGAAGCTGTCTTGCTCTCCCTGTTTCACCTCATGGCTGGGTGGCCTGCCTAGCATGAGCGGTAGGCGACCGTGACTGGCCTTGTCTTCTTGGACAGGCGGTGTGGCACTTCCCCTCTGCACTTCCCCTCTCGTTCTGGAGGGACAGCCTCTCCTCTGCTCCTCCGAGCAGGTGCACTGACTCCCTGAAACTTCTGGCCCCCTCCTGGATCCCAGGCCTTCTTTGATTATCCTTGGAATCCACGGAGAGGTCCCTTGGGACCCTCTTCCACCCGGGCACATGCCTGTTGGTTTCGCCGTCGCCCCGTACGCCCGGGCTGACGCGCATTCACGTCGTCCGCTCGGGGATCGGCCAGTGCCACGCGTGGGGCCATTGGCTGCCACGCGGAACCGCCCCTGTCCCTCTTTGCCCGTGTCCTGGAAAGCAGAGGCAGCTTGCAGGAGCCCCGGGGCTTTTGCAAGAGGGGCTGGGCCGCCGCACTTTCAGAGGGGGAGGGAGGCCGAGGGCTCGTGGGTCAGGGAATTTTCGGCTGGCACCACGCCTTAAGGCCCAGGGGATGATTCTGTGCTGCAGCGAGGCCCCGCCTGCCTCAGCCCATGATGGCGAGCCCATCCTCTCTCACCCGGAGGGGTCCAAAGTCCCATCTCAAGAGGAGTCCTGAGACCCCAGCAGAGGCCCTGAAGCTCCCCCTCCACCGGTGGAAGTCGGCTCAAGGAGGTCCTCAGGACAGGACTCCGGGGGTCTTGGTACTGGGATGCCCGCGGTCCCTTCTCCCACGCCGCCCCCTGCTGGAGCCCGGATCGGAAGGCCGCCGGGGGCTGCAGCGGCAGCCCCAGCGGACCGCCACCCACCTCCCCCTCCCCGCTCCCCCCTGCCCCAAACCGCACACGCTCCCTCCCACCCCATCCCGGCCCCAGCGACCATCGCAGCCCCCGGTGTTTAAAGGGGCCGCGGCCTGACTTCCAGGTGGGGAGCGCCAGTGGGCCCGGCGCGGCAGGGCCAGTGCGCATGCGCGAGGCGCGAGCGGCCTCTCGCGTCACAGCGGTTCCCACGGTTGTCTTAGAAACCGGCCCCCTGAGGCTTGGCAAAGCAGGAGCCCTCCGTGGCGGTGCTCGGGTGTCGGGGGCTGCGAGGCTCCTGCCTCACCTCTCCACGGGGTCGACGGGAACGTCTCCGGACGGACGCCGGGAGTCGCAACGCTGCCAGCCAGGATGACAAACCGCAGGCGGAGTCCGGGGAAGAGGCGCGTCGTCCCAGCATCAGGCCTGCCCGGACGGTGTTGGGGTGAGTCTCCCAAAAGTCTTGCCCCGTGATCTCCACGACAGGTCCGCCCGCCTGTCCGTGGGCTGCTCTCTCCCGAGGGGCCTTCACGCCCGGGCAGAAGCCTGCAGCGTCAGGGGCTGTGTGCCTGCGGGGCTGCGTTCTGTGCCGCTGCTGCCCTGTGACTGTGTGTGTCTGCGTCTCTCCCATTCTCTCTTGTCTCTCTGGCCCTCACTCTGTGTGTCTTTCCCTCTTTCTGCCGGTGTGTGTGTGCGTGCCCGTGTGCGTGGGTGCGCCGTTCGGACGAATACGCCCGGTGCGCCCAAAGGCGACTTCTTGCGTGTCGGCCTGGCTCTGCCGAGCCTCTTTCTTCTGCCTCTGTGCCTGGGTCTTGCGGCGGGCCCGTCAGTGGTTTTGGCCGCCGTTCCACTTGGGGTCCCTGAGGGCCTCGACCGCGTGAGGAGATGCGTCTTCCCCAGCAGCAGTGGAAATCTCGTTACCCTTGCCGAGCGGACTCTCTCCTGGGATCAAGATAACCACAGTCCAGCCAGGGACAAAAGCCCCAGAGGAGCTCATCGCCTGCAGGAGAGGAGCAGACCCGCCTCAGAGGAGACGCTGGTAGCTTTTCACGGCTCTTCTCTGAGAAATGAAGGCGCACCACGGCAGAAGCTTGAAGAGGAAGCCGGGAAGGGGAGGTGCCAGCCCTCCCGGTCCCTGGAACGCTGGCCTCTCCGGACAAGGCGGCCGTTGGGCAACCCTCCGCTTAGGCCCGCGGCGGTGGCACCGGGCAGTATCCGGCCTGGGCTGCGGCCTCTGCTCTGTCCTCCCTCTTGCTCTGTCTCCCCTGTCTCTCGGAGGCCTACAGGCTTCTCGCTCTGGCTGAATGTCTGGGACACAGATGATCGCTTCCCAGTCCGTCAGGGAGACACTCCTCGGACATCCGTGTGGTGACGGTTTCTCTCTCCAAACCTGTTTCTGCTTGCTTGGCCAGGTTCCATGACCCTGGAGCTCTTGGCTCCCATGCGTGTCTCCGGCAGGGAAGCTGTCTTGCTCTCCCTGTTTCTCCTCATGGCTGGGTGGCCTGCCTCGCATGAGCGGTAGGCCACCGTGACTGGCCTTGTCTTCTTGGACAGGCGGTGTGGCACTTCCCCTCTGCACTTCCCCTCTCGTTCTGGAGGGACAGCCTCTCCTCTGCTCCTCCGAGCAGGTGGACTGACTCCCTGAAACTTCTGGCCCCCTCCTGGATCCCAGGCCTTCTTTGATTATCCTTGGAATCCACGGAGAGGTCCCTTGGGACCCTCTTCCACCCGGGCACAGGCCTGGACTCCGCTGTTGGTTTCGCCGTCGCCCCGTACGCCCGGGCTGACGCGCATTCACGTCGTCCGCTCGGGGATCGGCCAGTGCCACGCGTGGGGCCATTGGCTCCCCCGCGGAACCGCCCCTGTCCCTCTTTGCCCGTGTCCTGGAAAGCAGAGGCAGCTTGCAGGAGCCCCGGGGCTTTTGCAAGAGGGGCTGGGCCGCCGCTCTTTCAGAGGGGGAGGGAGGCCGAGGGCTCGTGGGTCAGGGAATTTTCGGCTGGCACCACGCCTTAAGGCCCAGGGGATGATTCTGTGCTGCAGCGAGGCCCCGCCTGCCTCAGCCCATGATGGCGAGCCCATCCTCTCTCACCCGGAGGGGTCCAAAGTCCCATCTCAAGAGGAGTCCTGAGACCCCAGCAGAGGCCCTGAAGCTCCCCATCCACCGGTGGAAGTCGGCTCAAGGAGGTCCTGAAGACAGGACTCCGGGGGTCTTGGTACTGGTTTGCCCGCGGTCCCTTCTCCCACGCCGCCTCCTGATGGAGCCCGGATCGGACGGCCGCCGGGGGCTGCAGCGGCAGCCCCCAGCGGACCGCCACCCACCTCCCCCCCGCTCCCCCCTGCCCCAAAGCGCACACGCTCCCTCCCACCCCATTCCCGGCCCCAGCGACCTTCGCAGCCCCCGTTGTTTAAAGGGGCCGCGGCCTGACTTCCAGGTGGGGAGCGCCAGTGGGCCCGGCGCGGCAGGGCCAGTGCGCATGCGCGAGGCGCGAGCGGCCTCTCGCGTCACAGCGGTTCCCACGGTTGTCTTAGAAACCGGCCCCCTGAGGCTTGGCAAAGCAGGAGCCCTCCGTGGCGGTGCTCGGGTGTCGGGGGCTGCGAGGCTCCTGCCTCACCTCTCCACGGGGTCGACGGGAACGTCTCCGGACGGACGCCGGGAGTCGCAACGCGCGGGCCAGGATGACCAAACCGCAGGCGGAGTCCGGGGCAAGCGACGCGTCGTCCCAGCCTCAGGCCTGCCCGGACGGTGTTGGGGTGAGTCTCCCCAAAAGTCTTGCCCCCGTGATCTCCACGACAGGTCCGCCCGCCTGTCCGTGGGCTGCTCTCTCCCCCGAAGGGCCTTCACGCCCGGAGCAGAAGCCTGCAGCCTCAGGGGGGCTGTGTGCCTGCGGGGGCTGCGTGTCTGTGCCGCCGCTGCCCTGTGACTGTGTGTGTCTGCGTCTCTCCCATTCTCTCTTGTCTCTCTGGCCCTCACTCTCTGTGTGTCTTTCCCTCTTTCTGCCGGTGTGTGTGTGCGTGCCCGTGTGCGTGGGTGCGCCGTTCGGACGAATACGCCCGGTGCGCCCAAAGGCGACTTCTTGCGTGTCGGCCTGGCTCTGCCGAGCCTCTTTCTTCTGCCTCTGTGCCTGGGTCTTGCGGCGGGCCCGTCAGTGGTTTTGGCCGCCGTTCCACTTGGGGTCCCTGAGGGCCTCGACCGCGTGAGGAGATGCGTCTTCCCCAGCAGCAGAGGAAATCTCGTTACCCTTGTCGATCGGACCCTCCTGGGATCAAGATAACCACAGTCCAGCCAGGGACAAAAGCCCCAGAGGAGCCCGTCGCCCTGCAGGAGAGGAGCAGACCCGCCTCAGAGGAGACGCTGGTAGCTTTTCACGGCTCTTCTCTGAGAAATGAAGGCGCACCACGGCAGAAGCTTGAAGAGGAAGCCGGGAAGGGGAGGTGCCAGCCCTCCCGGTCCCTGAACGCTGGCCTCTCTGGACAAGGCAGCCCTTGGGCAACCCTCCGCTTAGGCCCGCGGCGGTGGCACGGGCAGTATCCGGCCTGGGCTCCGGCCTCTGCTCTGTCCTCCTCTCGCTCTGTCTCCTGTCTCTCGGGGCCTACACGCTTCTCGGTCTGGCTGAATGTCTGGGACACAGATGATCGCTTCCCAGTCCGTCAGGAGACACTCCTCGGACATCCGTGTGGTGACGGTTTCTCTCCAAACCTGTTTCTGCTTGCTTGGCCAGGTTCCACGACCCTGGAGCTCTTGGCTCCCATACGTGTCTCCGGCAGGAAGCTGTCTTGCTCTCCTGTCTCTCCTCATGGCTGGGTGGCCTGCCTCGCATGAGCGGTAGGCCACCGTGACTGGCCTTGTCTTCTTGGACAGGCGGTGCGGCACTTCCCTCTGCACTTCCCTCTCGTTCTTGAGGGACAGCCTCTCCTCTGCTCCTCTGAGCGGGTGGACTGACTCCTGAATCTTCTGGCCCCTCCTGGATCCCAGGCGTTCTTTGATTTCCTTGAATCCACGGACAGGTCCTTGGGACCCTCTTCCACCCGGCACAGGCCTGGACTCCGCCGTTGGTTTCGCCGTCGCCTGCACGCCCGGGCTGACACGCATTCACGTCGTCTGCTCGAGGATCGGCCAGTGCCACGCGTGGGGCCATTGGCTCCCACGCGGAACCGCCCCTGTCCCTCTTTGCCCGTGTCCTGGAAAGCAGAGGCAGCTTGCAGGAGCCCCGGGGCTTTTGCAAGAGGGGCTGGGCCGCCGCACTTTCAGAGGGGGAGGGAGGCCGAGGGCTCGTGGGTCAGGGAATTTTCGGCTGGCACCACGCCTTAAGGCCCAGGGGATGATTCTGTGCTGCAGCGAGGCCCCGCCTGCCTCAGCCCATGATGGCGAGCCCATCCTCTCTCACCCGGAGGGGTCCAAAGTCCCATCTCAAGAGGAGTCCTGAGACCCCAGCAGAGGCCCTGAAGCTCCCCATCCACCGGTGGAAGTCGGCTCAAGGAGGTCCTGAAGACAGGACTCCGGGGGTCTTGTTAGTGGTTTGCCCGCGGTCCCTTCTCCCACGCCGCCCCCTGCTGGAGCCCGGATCGGAAGGCCGCCGGGGGCTGTAGCGGCAGCCCCCAGCGGACCGCCACCCACCTCCCCTTCCCCGCTCCCCCCTGCCCCAAACCGCACACGCTCCCTCCCACCCCATTCCCGGCCCCAGCGACCTTCGCAGCCCCCGTTCTTTAAAGGGGCCGCGGCCTGACTTCCAGGTGGGGAGCGCCAGTGGGCCCGGCGCGGCAGGGCCAGTGCGCATGCGCGAGGCGCGAGCGGCCTCTCGCGTCACAGCGGTTCCCACGGTTGTCTTAGAAACCGGCCCCCTGAGGCTTGGCAAAGCAGGAGCCCTCCGTGGCGGTGCTCGGGTGTCGGGGGCTGCGAGGCTCCTGCCTCACCTCTCCACGGGGTCGACGGGAACGTCTCCGGACGGACGCCGGGAGTCGCAACGCGCGGGCCAGGATGACCAAACCGCAGGCGGAGTCCGGGGCAAGCGACGCGTCGTCCCAGCCTCAGGCCTGCCCGGACGGTGTTGGGGTGAGTCTCCCCAAAAGTCTTGCCCCCGTGATCTCCACGACAGGTCCGCCCGCCTGTCCGTGGGCTGCTCTCTCCCGAGGGGCCTTCACGCCCGAGCAGAAGCCTGCAGCGTCAGGGGCTGTGTGCCTGCGGGGCTGCGTTCTGTGCCGCTGCTGCCCTGTGACTGTGTGTGTCTGCGTCTCTCCCATTCTCTCTTGTCTCTCTGGCCCTCACTCTCTGTGTGTCTTTCCCTCTTTCTGCCGGTGTGTGTGTGCGTGCCCGTGTGCGTGGGTGCGCCGTTCGGACGAATACGCCCGGTGCGCCCAAAGGCGACTTCTTGCGTGTCGGCCTGGCTCTGCCCAGCCTCTTTCTTCTGCCTCTGTGCCTGGGTCTTGCGGCGGGCTCGTCAGTGGTTTTGGCCGCTGCTCCACTGGGGTCCCTGAGGGCCACGACCGCGTGAGGAGATGCGTCTTCCCAGCAGCAGTGGAAATCTCGTTACCCTTGCCGATCGGACCCTCCTGGGATCAAGATAACCACAGTCCAGCCAGGGACAAAGCCCCAGAGGAGCTCATCGCCCTGCAGGAGAGGAGCAGACCCGCCTCAGAGGAGAGGCTTGTACCTTTTCACGGCGCTTCTGTGAGAAATGAAGTTGCACCGAGGCAGAAGCTTGAAGAGGAAGCCGGGAAGGGGAGATGCCAGGCCTCCCGGTCCCTGGAACGCTGGCCTCTCTGGACAAGGCAGCCCTTGGGCAACCCTCCCCTTAGGCCCGCGGCGGTGGCACCGGGCAGTATCCGGCCTGGGCTCCGGCCTCTGCTCTGTCCTCCCTCTTGCTCTGTCTCCCTGTCTCTCGGGGGCCTACACGCTTCTCGGTCTGGCTGAATGTCTGGGACACAGATGATCGCTTCCCAGTCCGTCAGGGAGACACTCCTCGGACGTCCGTGTGGTGACGGTTTCTCTCTCCAAACCTGTTTCTGCTTGCTTGGCCAGGTTCCACGACCCTGGAGCTCTTGGCTCCCATACGTGTCTCCGGCAGGGAAGCTGTCTTGCTCTCCCTGTCTCTCCTCATGGCTGGGTGGCCTGCCTCGCATGAGCGGTAGGCGACCGTGACTGGCCTTGTCTTCTTGGACAGGCGGTGCGGCACTTCCCCTCTGCACTTCCCCTCTCGTTCTTGAGGGACAGCCTCCTCTGCTCCTCTGAGCGGGTGGACTGACTCCTGAATCTTCTGGCCCCTCCTGGATCCCAGGCGTTCTTTGATTTCCTTGAATCCACGGACAGGTCCCTTGGGACCCTCTTCCACCCGGGCACAGGCCTGACTCCGCTGTTGGTTTCGCCGTCGCCCGTGACGCCCGGGCTGACACGCATTCACGTCGTCTGCTCGGGATCGGCCAGTGCCACGCGTGGGGCCATTGGCTCCAGCGGAACCGCCCCTGTCCCTCTTTGCCCGTGTCCTGGAAAGCAGAGGCAGCTTGCAGGAGCCCGGGGCTTTTGCAAGCGGGCTGGGCCGCCGCTCTTTCAGAGGGGAGGGAGGCCCAGGGCTGGTGGGTCAGTGAATTTTCGGCTGGCACCACGCCTTAAGGCCCAGGGATGATTCTGTGCTGCAGGAGGCCCCGCCTGCCTCAGCCCATGATGGCGAGCCCATCCTTTCTCACCGGAGGGGTCCAAAATCCCATCTCAAGAGGAGTCCTGAGACCCCAGCAGAGGCCCTGAAGCTCCCCTCCACCGGTGGAAGTCGGCTCAGGAGGTCCTGAAGACAGGACTCGGGATCTTGCTACTGGGATGCCCGCGGCCCTTCTCCCACGCCGCCCCTGCTGGAGCCCGGATCGGAAGGCCGCCGGGCTGCGGCGGCAGCCCCCAGCGACCCCAGCACCCCTCCCCGCTTCCCGTGCCCCTCCGCACACGCCCCTCCCACCCCATCCCCGGCCCCAGCGCCCGCGCAGCCGCCGTTGTTTAAAGGGGCCGCAGCCTGACTTCCAGGTGGGGAGCGCGAGTGGGCCCGGCGCGGCAGGGCCAGTGCGCATGCGCGAGGCGCGAGCGGCCTCTCGCGTCACAGCGGTTCCCACGGTTGTCTTAGAAACCAGCCCCCTGAGGCTTGGCAAAGCAGTAGCCCTCCGTGGCGGTGCTTGGTGTCGGGGCTGCGGGGCTCCTGCCTCACCTCTCCACGGGTCGACAGGAACGTCTCCGGACGGACGCCGGAGTCGCAACGCTGCCAGCCAGGATGACAAACCGCAGGCGGAGTCCGGGGAAGAGGCGCGTCGTCCCAGCATCAGGCCTGCCCGGACGGTGTTGGGGTGAGTCTCCCCAAAAGTCTTGCCCCCGTGATCTCCACGACCGTTGCGCCCACCTGTCCGTGGGCTGCTCTCTCCCCCGAGGGGCCTTCACGCCCGGAGCAGAAGCCTGCAGCGTCAGGGGGGCTGTGTGCCTGCGGGGGCTGCGTGTCTGTGCCGCCGCTGCCCTGTGACTGTGTGTGTCTGCGTCTCTCCCATTCTCTCTTGTCTCTCTGGCCCTCACTCTCTGTGTGTCTTTCCCTCTTTCTGCCGGTGTGTGTGTGCGTGCCCGTGTGCGTGGGTGCGCCGTTCGGACGAATACGCCCGGTGCGCCCAAAGGCGACTTCTTGCGTGTCGGCCTGGCTCTGCCGAGCCTCTTTCTTCTGCCTCTGTGCCTGGGTCTTGCGGCGGGCCCGTCAGTGGTTTTGGCCGCCGTTCCACTTGGGGTCCCTGAGGGCCTCGACCGCGTGAGGAGATGCGTCTTCCCAGCAGCAGTGGAAATCTCGTTACCCTTGCCGATCGGACCCTCCTGGGATCAAGATAACCACCGTCCAGCCAGGGACAAAAGCCCCAGAGGAGCCCGTCGCCCTGCAGGAGAGGAGCAGACCCGCCTCAGAGGAGACGCTGGTAGCTTTTCACGGCTCTTCTCTGAGAAATGAAGGCGCACCACGGCAGAAGCTTGAAGAGGAAGCCGGAAGGGAGATGCCAGGCCTCCCGGTCCCTGGAACGCTGGCCTCTCTGGACAAGGCAGCCCTTGGGCAACCCTCCCTTAGGCCCGGCGGTGGCACGGGCAGTATCCGCCTGGGCTCCGGCCTCTGCTCTGTCCTCCTCTCGCTCTGTCTCCTGTCTCTCGGGGCCTACACGCTTCTCGGTCTGGCTGAATGTCTGGGACACAGATGATCGCTTCCCAGTCCGTCAGGAGACACTCGGACATCCGTGTGGTGACGGTTTCTCTCCAAACCTGTTTCTGCTTGCTTGGCCAGGTTCCATGACCCTGGAGCTCTTGGCTCCCATCGTGTCTCCGGCAGGGAAGCTGTCTTGCTCTCCTGTCTCTCCTCATGGCTGGGTGGCCTGCCTCGCATGAGCGGTAGGCCACCGTGACTGGCCTTGTCTTCTTGGACAGGCGGTGCGGCACTTCCCTCTGCACTTCCCTCTCGTTCTTGAGGGACAGCCTCCTCTGCTCCTCTGAGCGGGTGGACTGACTCCTGAATCTTCTGGCCCCTCCTGGATCCCAGGCGTTCTTTGATTTCCTTGAATCCACGGACAGGTCCCTTGGGACCCTCTTCCACCCGGCACAGGCCTGGACTCCGCCGTTGGTTTCGCCGTCGCCTGCACGCCCGGGCTGACACGCATTCACGTCGTCTGCTCGGGATCGGCCAGTGCCACGCGTGGGGCCATTGGCTCAGCGGAACCGCCCTGTCCCTCTTTGCCCGTGTCCTGGAAAGCAGAGGCAGCTTGCAGGAGCCCTGGCTTTTGCAAGCGGGCTAGGCCGCCGCTCTTTCAGAGGGGAGGGAGGCCCAGGGCTCGTGGGTCAGTGAATTTTCGGCTGGCACCACGCCTTAAGGCCCAGGGATGATTCTGTGCTGCAGGGAGGCCCCGCCTGCCTCAGCCCATGATGGCGAGCCCATCCTTTCTCACCCGGAGGGGTCCAAAATCCCATCTCAAGAGGAGTCCTGAGACCCCAGCAGAGGCCCTGAAGCTCCCCCTCCACCGGTGGAAGTCGGCTCCAGGAGGTCCTGAAGACAGGACTCCGGGATCTTGCTACTGGGATGCCCGGCCCCTTCTCCCACGCCGCCCCTGCTGGAGCCCGGATCCGGTCCGCCGCCGGGGCTGCGGCGGCAGCCCCAGCGACCCCACCCCTCCCCGCTTCCCCGTGCCCCTCCGCGCACACGCCCCCTCCCACCCCATCCCCGGCCCAGGCGCCCCGCACAGCCGCCGTTGTTTAAAGGGGCCGCGGCCTGACTTCCAGGTGGGGAGCGCGAGTGGGCCCGGCACGCCAGGGCCAGTGCGCATGCGCGAGGCGCGAGCGGCCTCTCGCGTCACAGCGGTTCCCACGGTTGTCTTAGAAACCGGCCCCCTGAGGCTTGGCAAAGCAGGAGCCCTCCGTGGCGGTGCTCGGGTGTCGGGGGCTGCGAGGCTCCTGCCTCACCTCTCCACGGGGTCGACGGGAACGTCTCCGGACGGACGCCGGGAGTCGCAACGCGCGGGCCAGGATGACCAAACCGCAGGCGGAGTCCGGGGCAAGCGACGCGTCGTCCCAGCCTCAGGCCTGCCCGGACGGTGTTGGGGTGAGTCTCCCCAAAAGTCTTGCCCCCGTGATCTCCACGACAGGTCCGCCCGCCTGTCCGTGGGCTGCTCTCTCCCCCGAAGGGCCTTCACGCCCGGAGCAGAAGCCTGCAGCCTCAGGGGGGCTGTGTGCCTGCGGGGGCTGCGTGTCTGTGCCGCCGCTGCCCTGTGACTGTGTGTGTCTGCGTCTCTCCCATTCTCTCTTGTCTCTCTGGCCCTCACTCTCTGTGTGTCTTTCCCTCTTTCTGCCGGTGTGTGTGTGCGTGCCCGTGTGCGTGGGTGCGCCGTTCGGACGAATACGCCCGGTGCGCCCAAAGGCGACTTCTTGCGTGTCGGCCTGGCTCTGCCGAGCCTCTTTCTTCTGCCTCTGTGCCTGGGTCTTGCGGCGGGCCCGTCAGTGGTTTTCGCCGCCGTTCCACTGGGGTCCCTGAGGGCCACGACCGCGTGAGGAGATGCGTCTTCCCAGCAGCAGTGGAAATCTCGTTACCCTTGCCGATCGGACCCCTCCTGGGATCAAGATAACCACAGTCCAGCCAGGG
>JAKFHT010001127.1:0-37270 GCA_023783455.1 Erythrocebus patas | reverse complement strand
TCTTTGTGATGTGTTAATTCATCTCACAGAGTTACACCTTTCTTTTCATGAGCAGTTTGCTAACACTGTTTTGTGGAATCTGCAAAGGGATATTTGAGCATTGAAGCCTATGGTGACAAGGAAATATCCTCAGATAAAAACTAGAAGAAGCTTTCTGAGAAACTTTGTGATGTGTGAATTCATCTCACAGAGTTACACCTTTCTTTTCATGGAGCAGTTTGATAACACTGTTTTCGTGGAATCTGCAAAGGGATATTTTGGAGTGCATTGAGGCCTATGGTGAAAAGGAAATATCCTCAGATAAAAACTAGAAAGAAGCTTTCTGAGAAACTACTTTGTGATGTGTGAATTCATCTCACAGAGTTACACTGTTCTTTTCATTGAGCAGTTTGCTAACACTGTTTTCTTGGAATCTGCAATGGGATATTTGGAGCACATTGAAGCTTATGGTGACAAAGGAAATATCCTCAGATAAAAACTAGAAAGAAGCTTTCTGAGAAACTGCTTTGTGATGTGTTAATTCATCTCACAGAGTTACACGATTCTTTTCATGGATCAGTTTGGTAGCACTGTTTTTGGGGAATCTGAGAAGGATATTTTGGATCACATTGAAGCCTATGGTGACAAAGGAAATATCCTCAGATAAAAACTAGAAAGAAGCTTTCTGAGAAAGTTCTTTGTGATGTGTGAATTCATCTCACAGAGTTACACCTTTCTTTTCATGGAGCAGTTTGCTAACACTGTTTTCGTGGAATCTGCAAAGGGATATTTGGGAGCACATTGAGGCCTATGGTGAAAAGGAAATATCCTCAGATAAAAACTAGAAAGAAGCTTTCTGAGAAACTTCTTTGTGATGTGTGAATTCATCTCACAGAGTTACACTGTTCTTTTCATTGAGCAGTTTGCTAACACTGTTTTCTTGGAATCTGCAAAGGGATATTTGGGAGTGCATTGAAGCCTATGGTGACAAAGGAAATATCCTCAGATAAAAACTAGAAAGAAGCTTTCTGAGAAACTGCTTTGTGATGTGTGAATTCATCTCACAGAGTTACATTCTTTTCATGGAGCAGTTTGCTAACACTGTTTTCATGGAATCTGCAATAGGATATTTGGGAGTGCATTGAGGCCTATGGTGAAAAGGAAATATCCTCAGATAAAAACTAGAAAGAAGCTTTCTGAGAAACTGCTTTGTGATGTGTGAATTCATCTCACAGAGTTACACTGTTCTTTTCATGGAGCAGTTTGCTAACACTGTTTTTGGAATCTGCAATGGGATATTTGTGAGCACATTGAAGCTTATGGTGACAAAGGAAATATCCTCAGATAAAAACTAGAAAGAAACTTTCTGAGAAACTGCTTTGTGATGTGTGAATTCATCTCACAGAGTTACACATTCTTTTCATGGATCAGTTTGGTAGCACTGTTTTTGGGGAATCTGAGAAGGGATATTTTGGATTGCATTGAAGCCTATGGTGAAAAGGAAATATCCTCAGATAAAAACTAGAAAGAAGCTTTCTGAGAAAGTTCTTTGTGATGTGTGAATTCATCACAGAGTTACACCTTTCTTTTCATGGAGCAGTTTGCTAACACTGTTTTTGGAATCTGCAAAGGGATATTTGGGAGTGCATTGAGGCCTATGGTGAAAAAGAAATATCCTCAGATAAAAACTAGAAAGAAGCTTTCTGAGAAACTGCTTTGTGATGTGTGAATTCATCTCACAGAGTTACACTGTTCTTTTCATGGAGCAGTTTGTAGCACTGTTTTTGGAATCTGCAAAGGATATTTGGAGTGCATTGAAGCTATGGTGACAAAGGAAATATCCTCAGATAAAAACTAGAAAGAAGCTTTCTGAGAAACTGTTTTGTGATGTGTGAATTCATCACAGAGTTACACCTTTCTTTTCATTGAGCAGTTTGGTAACACTGTTTTGTGGAATCTGAGAAGGGATATTTGGGAGCACATTGAAGCCTATGGTGACAAAGAAATATCCTCAGATAAAAACTAGAAAGAAGCTTTCTGAGAAACTGCTTTGTGATTTGTGAATTCATCTCACAGAGTTACACCATTCTTTTCATGGAGCAGTTTGTTAACACTGTTTTTGGAATCTGAGAAGGGATATTTTGGATTGCATTGAAGCCTATGGTGACAAAGGAAATATCCTCAGATAAAAACTAGAAAAGCTTTCTGAGAAACTTTGTGATGTGTGAATTCATCACAGAGTTACACTTTCTTTTCATGAGCAGTTTGCTAACACTGTTTTGTGGAATCTGAGAAGGATATTTGGAGCATTGAAGCTATGGTGACAAAGAAATATCCTCAGATAAAAACTAGAAAGAAACTTTCTGAGAAACTTTGTGATGTGTGAATTCATCACAGAGTTACACTGTTCTTTTCATGAGCAGTTTGGTAACACTGTTTTTGGAATCTGAGAAGGATATTTTGGATCACATTGAAGCCTATGGTGACAAAGAAATATCCTCAGATAAAAACTAGAAGAAGCTTTCTGAGAAACTGTTTTGTGATGTGTGAATTCATCTCACAGAGTTACACCTTTCTTTTCATGGAGCAGTTTGTAACACTGTTTTTGGAATCTGCAAAGGATATTTGGGAGTGCATTGAAGCTATGGTGACAAAGAAATATCCTCAGATAAAAACTAGAAGAAGCTTTCTGAGAAACTTTGTGATGTGAATTCATCTCACAGAGTTACATTCTTTTCATTGAGCAGTTTGTAACACTGTTTTCTTGGAATCTGCAATGGGATATTTTGGAGTGCATTGAAGCTTATGGTGACAAAGGAAATATCCTCAGATAAAAACTAGAAAGAAGCTTTCTGAGAAACTGCTTTGTGATGTGAATTCATCTCACAGAGTTACACATTCTTTTCATGGAGCAGTTTGTAACACTGTTTTGTGGAATCTGCAAAGGATATTTTGGATCATTGAAGCCTATGGTGACAAAGGAAATATCCTCAGATAAAAACTAGAAGAAGCTTTCTGAGAAACTGCTTTGTGATGTGTGAATTCATCACAGAGTTACACTTCTTTTCATTGAGCAGTTTGTAACACTGTTTTCTGGAATCTGCAAAGGATATTTGAGCACATTGAAGCTATGGTGACAAAGAAATATCCTCAGAAAAACTAGAAAGAAGTTTTCTGAGAAACTGTTTTGTGATGTGTGAATTCATCACAGAGTTACATTCTTTTCATGGAGCAGTTTGATAACACTGTTTTCATGGAATCTGCAAAGGATATTTGAGCACATTGAAGCTATGGTGAAAAGGAAATATCCTCAGATAAAAACTAGAAAAGCTTTCTGAGAAACTTTGTGATGTGTGAATTCATCTCACAGAGTTACATTCTTTTCATGGAGCAGTTTGTAACACTGTTTTGTGGAATCTGCAAAGGATATTTTGGAGTGCATTGAAGCTATGGTGACAAAGGAAATATCCTCAGACAAAAACTAGAAAGAAGCTTTCTGAGAAACTGCTTTGTGATGTGTGTGAATTCATCTCACAGAGTTACACTTTCTTTTCATGAGCAGTTTGCTAACACTGTTTTCATGGAATCTGCAAGGATATTTTGGAGCACATTGAAGCTATGGTGACAAAGGAAATATCCTCAGACAAAAACTAGAAAGAAGTTTTCTGAGAAACTGCTTTGTGATGTGTGAATTCATCACAGAGTTACACTGTTCTTTTCATGGAGCAGTTTGTTAACACTGTTTTCTGGAATCTGCAAAGGGATATTTGAGCACATTGAAGCTATGGTGAAAAGGAAATATCCTCAGAAAAACTAGAAAGAAGTTTTCTGAGAAACTGTTTTGTGATGTGTGAATTCATCTCACAGAGTTACATGATTCTTTTCATGGAGCAGTTTGTAGCACTGTTTTGGGGAATCTGAGAAGGATATTTTGGATCACATTGAAGCCTATGGTGACAAAGAAATATCCTCAGATAAAAACTAGAAAAGCTTTCTGAGAAACTTTGTGATGTGTGAATTCATCTCACAGAGTTACATGATTCTTTTCATGGAGCAGTTTGTAACACTGTTTTCTGGAATCTGCAAAGGGATATTTTGGATCACATTGAAGCCTATGGTGACAAAGGAAATATCCTCAGATAAAAACTAGAAAGAAGCTTTCTGAGAAACTGCTTTGTGATGTGTGTGAATTCATCTCACAGAGTTACACTTTCTTTTCATGAGCAGTTTGGTAACACTGTTTTTGGGAATCTGAGAAGGGATATTTGGAGCATTGAAGCCTATGGTGACAAAGGAAATATCCTCAGATAAAAACTAGAAAGAAGCTTTCTGAGAAAGTTCTTTGTGATGTGTGAATTCATCTCACAGAGTTACATTTCTTTTCATGGAGCAGTTTGCTAACACTGTTTTTGGAATCTGCAAAGGATATTTGGAGCACATTGAGGCCTATGGTGAAAAGGAAATATCCTCAGATGAAAACTAGAAAGAAGCTTTCTGAGAAACTGCTTTGTGATGTGTGAATTCATTTCACAGAGTTAAACCTTTCTTTTCATTGAGCAGTTTGCTAACACTGTTTTTGGAATCTGCAAGGGATATTTGGGAGCCCATTGAAGCCTATGGTGAAGAAGGAAATATTCTCAGATAAAAACTAGAAAGAAGCTTTCTGAGAAACTACTTTGTGATATGTGAATTCATCTCACAGAGTTACACTGTTCTTTTTATTGGGCAGTTTGATAACACTGTTTTTGGGAATCTGAGAAGGGATATTTGGGATGGTGTTGAAGCCTATGGTGAAAAAGGAAATATCCTCAGATAAAAACTAGAAAGAAGCTTTCTGAGAAACTGTTTTGTGATGTGTGAATTCATCTCACAGAGTTACACTTCTTTCCTTGGAGCAGTGTGCTAACCCTGTTTTCATGGAATCTGCAAAGGATATTTGGGAGCACATTGAAGCTATGGTGACAAAGGAAATATCCTCAGATAAAAACTAGAAGAAGCTTTCTGAGAAACTGCTTTGTGATGTGTGAATTCATCTCACAGAGTTACACTTTCTTTTCATGGAGCAGTTTGCTAACACTGTTTTTTGGAATCTGCAAGGGATATTTTGGATCATTGAAGCCTATGGTGACAAAGGAAATATCCTCAGATAAAAACTAGAAAGAAGCTTTCTGAGAAACTGCTTTGTGATGTGTGAATTCATCTCACAGAGTTACACTGTTCTTTTCATTGAGCAGTTTGCTAACACTGTTTTCTTGGAATCTGCAAAGGATATTTTGGAGTGCATTGAAGCCTATGGTGAAAAGGAAATATCCTCAGATAAAAACTAGAAAAGCTTTCTGAGAAACTGCTTTGTGATGTGTGTGAATTCATCTCACAGAGTTACACTTTCTTTTCATTGAGCAGTTTGCTAACACTGTTTTTGGAATCTGCAAAGGATATTTGAGCACATTGAAGCTTATGGTGACAAAGGAAATATCCTCAGACAAAAACTAGAAAGAAGCTTTCTGAGAAACTGCTTTGTGATTTGTGAATTCATCTCACAGAGTTACACCTTTCTTTTCATGGAGCAGTTTGGTAGCACTGTTTTGTGGAATCTGAGAAGGGATATTTTGGATCATTGAAGCTTATGGTGACACAGGAAATATCCTCAGATGAAAACTGGAAAGAAGCTTTCTGAGAAACTGCTTTGTGATGTGTGAATTCATCTCACAGAGTTACACCTTTCTTTTCATGGAGCAGTTTGGTAACACTGTTTTGTGGAATCTGAGAAGGGATATTTTGGATCATTGAAGCCTATGGTGACAAAGGAAATATCCTCAGATAAAAACTAGAAAGAAGCTTTCTGAGAAACTGCTTTGTGATGTGAATTCATCTCACAGAGTTACACTTTCTTTTCATGAGCAGTTTGCTAACACTGTTTTCTTGGAATCTGCAAGGATATTTGGGAGCACATTGAAGCTATGGTGAAAAGGAAATATCCTCAGATAAAAACTAGAAAGAAGCTTCTGAGAAACTGCTTTGTGATGTGAATTCATCTCACAGAGTTACACTGTTCTTTTCATTGAGCAGTTTGTTAACACTGTTTTCTGGAATCTGCAAAGGGATATTTGAGCACATTGAAGCTTATGGTGACAAAGAAATATCCTCAGAAAAACTAGAAAGAAGTTTTCTGAGAAACTGTTTTGTGATGTGTGAATTCATCTCACAGAGTTACATTCTTTTCATTGAGCAGTTTGATAACACTGTTTTTGGAATCTGAGAAGGATATTTTGGATCACATTGAAGCCTATGGTGACAAAGGAAATATCCTCAGATAAAAACTAGAAAGAAGCTTTCTGAGAAACTGCTTGTGATGTGTGAATTCATCTCACAGAGTTACACTGTTCTTTTCATGGAGCAGTTTGCTAACACTGTTTTTGGAATCTGAGAAGGGATATTTTGGAGCATTGAAGCTATGGTGAAAAAGGAAATATCCTCAGATAAAAACTAGAAAGAAGCTTTCTGAGAAACTGCTTTGTGATGTGAATTCATCTCACAGAGTTACATGTTCTTTTCATGAGCAGTTTGCTAACACTGTTTTGTGGAATCTGCAAAGGATATTTGGAGTGCATTGAAGCTATGGTGACAAAGGAAATATCCTCAGATAAAAACTAGAAAGAACTTTCTGAGAAACTGCTTTGTGATGTGTGAATTCATCTCACAGAGTTACACCTTTCTTTTCATGGAGCAGTTTGCTAACACTGTTTTTGGAATCTGCAAAGGATATTTGGATGCATTGAAGCCTATGGTGACAAAGGAAATATCCTCAGATAAAAACTAGAAAGAAGCTTTCTGAGAAACTGCTTTGTGATGTGAATTCATCTCACAGAGTTACACATTCTTTTCATGGAGCAGTTTGGTAACACTGTTTTGTGGAATCTGCAAGGGATATTTTGGATTGCATTGAAGCCTATGGTGACAAAGGAAATATCCTCAGATAAAAACTAGAAAGAAGCTTTCTGAGAAACTTCTTTGTGACGTGTGAATTCATCTCAGAGAGTTACACCTTTCTTTTCATGGAGCAGTTTGCTAACACTGTTTTGTGGAATCTGAGAAGGGATACTTTGGATCACATTGAAGCCTATGGTGACAAAGGAAATATCCTCAGATAAAAACTAGAAAGAAGCTTTCTGAGAAACTGCTTTGTGATGTGTGAATTCATCTCACAGAGTTACACCTTTCTTTTCATGGAGCAGTTTGGTAACACTGTTTTCATGGAATCTGCAAAGGGATATTTGGAGCACATTGAGGCCTATGGTGAAAAAGGAAATATCCTCAGATAAAAACTAGAAAGAAGCTTTCTGAGAAACTGCTTTGTGATGTGTGAATTCATCTCACAGAGTTACACTGTTCTTTTCATTGAGCAGTTTGCTAACACTGTTTTGTGGAATCTGCAAGGGATATTTGAGCATTGAAGCCTATGGTGACAAAGGAAATATCCTCAGATAAAAACTAGAAAGAAGCTTTCTGAGAAACTGCTTTGTGATGTGTGAATTCATCTCACAGAGTTACACCGTTCTTTTCATGGAACTGTTTGATAACACTCTTTTGGTGGAATCTGCAATAGGATATTTGGAGTGCATTGAAGCCTATGGTGACAAAGGAAATATCCTCAGATAAAAACCAAAAAGAAGCTTTCTGAGAAACTGCTTTGTGATGTGTGAATTCATCTCACAGAGTTACACTGTTCTTTTCATTGAGCAGTTTGCTAACACTGTTTTGTGGAATCTGAAAGGGATATTTGAGCATTGAAGCCTATGGTGACAAAGGAAATATCCTCAGATAAAAACTAGAAAGAAGCTTTCTGAGAAACTGCTTTGTGATGTGTGAATTCATCTCACAGAGTTACACTGTTCTTTTCATGGATCAGTTTGATAACACTGTTTTAATGGAATCTGCAATGGGATATTTGGAGTGCATTGAAGCCTATGGTGACAAAGGAAATATCCTCAGATAAAAACTAGAAAGAAGCTTTCTGAGAAACTGCTTTGTGATGTGTGAATTCATCTCACAGAGTTACACAATTCTTTTCATGGAGCAGTTTGGTAGCACTGTTTTTGGAATCTGCAAAGGGATATTTTGGATCACATTGAAGCCTATGGTGACAAGGAAATATCCTCAGATAAAAACTAGAAAAGCTTTCTGAGAAAGTTCTTTGTGATGTGAATTCATCTCACAGAGTTACAATTCTTTTCATGGAGCAGTTTGTAACACTGTTTTTGGAATCTGAGAAGGATATTTGGAGTGCATTGAGCCTATGGTGACAAGGAAATATCCTCAGAAAAACTAGAAAGAAGTTTTCTGAGAAACTCTTTGTGATGTGAATTCATCTCACAGAGTTACACTTTCTTTTCATGGAGCAGTTTGTTAACACTGTTTTGTGGAATCTGCAAGGATATTTGGGAGTGCATTGAGCCTATGGTGAAAAAGGAAATATCCTCAGATAAAAACTAGAAAGAACTTTCTGAGAAACTTTGTGATGTGTGAATTCATCACAGAGTTACACTGTTCTTTTCATTGAGCAGTTTGTTAACACTGTTTTCTGGAATCTGCAAAGGGATATTTGAGCACATTGAAGCTTATGGTGACAAAGAAATATCCTCAGAAAAACTAGAAAGAAGTTTTCTGAGAAACTGTTTTGTGATGTGTGAATTCATCACAGAGTTACATTTCTTTTCATTGAGCAGTTTGCTAACACTGTTTTGTGGAATCTGCAAAGGATATTTTGGATCACATTGAAGCCTATGGTGAAAAAGGAAATATCTCAGATAAAAACTAGAAAAGCTTTCTGAGAAACTTTGTGATGTGTTAATTCATCTCACAGAGTTACACTTTCTTTTCATTGGAGCAGTTTGCTAACACTGTTTTGTGGAATCTGCAAAGGGATATTTTGGATGCATTGAAGCCTATGGTGACAAAGGAAATATCCTCAGATAAAAACTAGAAGAAGCTTTCTGAGAAACTGCTTTGTGATGTGTGAATTCATCTCACAGAGTTACACTTATCTTTTCATTGAGTAGTTTTATAAAACTGTTTTCGTGGAATCTGCAAAGGGATATTTGGAGTGCATTGAAGCTATGGTGAAAAGGAAATATCCTCATAAAAAATAGAGAGAACCTTTCTGAGAAATCGATTTGTGATGTGTTAATTCATCTCACAGAGTTACAAGATTCTTTTCAT
This sequence comes from Erythrocebus patas, assembly GCA_023783455.1. Lineage (NCBI taxonomy): Eukaryota > Metazoa > Chordata > Mammalia > Primates > Cercopithecidae > Erythrocebus > Erythrocebus patas. The sequence goes on along the minus strand of JAKFHT010001127.1, from coordinate 28,072 downwards.
GGATCAGTTTGGCATCACTGTTTTTGGGGAATCTGAGAGAGGATATTTTAGATGGCATTGAAGCCTATGGTGACAAAGGAAATATCCTCAGATGAAAACTATAAAGAACCTTTCTGAGAAAGTTCCCTGTGATGTCTGAATTCATCTCACAGAGTTACACTTTTCTTTCCTTGGAGCCGTTTGTTAACACTGTTTTCATGGAATCTGCAAAGGGATATTTGGGAGTGCATTGAAGACTATTGTGACAAAGGAAATATCCTCAGATAAAAACTAGAAAGAAGCTTTCTGAGAAACTTCTTTGTGATGTGTGAATTCATCTCACAGAGTTACACTTCTTTTCATGGAGCAGTTTGCTAACACTGTTTTGTGGAATCTGCAAAGGGATATTTGGAGCACTTTGAGGCCTATGGTGAAAAAGGAAATATCCTCAGAGAAAAACTAGAAAGAAGCTTTCTGAGAAACTTTGTGATGTGTGAATTCATCTCACAGAGTTACACTTTCTTTTCATGAGCAGTTTGCTAACACTGTTTTTTGGAATCTGAGAAGGGATATTTTGGAGCACATTGAAGCCTATGGTGACAAAGAAATATCCTCAGATAAAAACTAGAAAAGCTTTCTGAGAAACTTCTTTGTGATGTGTGAATTCATCTCACAGAGTTACACCTTTCTTTTCATGAGCAGTTTGGTAGCACTGTTTTTGGAATCTGAAAGGGATATTTGGAGCACATTGAAGCCTATGGTGACAAAGGAAATATCCTCAGATAAAAACTAGAAAGAAGCTTTCTGAGAAACTCTTTGTGATGTGTAATTCATCTCACAGAGTTACATGATTCTTTTCATGGAGCAGTTTGGTAACACTGTTTTTGGAATCTGAAAGGATATTTGGAGCATTGAAGCCTATGGTGACAAAGGAAATATCCTCAGATAAAAACTAGAAAGAAGCTTTCTGAGAAACTGCTTTGTGATGTGAATTCATCTCACAGAGTTACACTTTCTTTTCATGGAGCAGTTTGCTAACACTGTTTTTGGAATCTGCAAAGGATATTTGAGCATTGAAGCCTATGGTGAAAAGGAAATATCCTCAGATAAAAACTAGAAGAAGCTTTCTGAGAAACTGCTTTGTGATGTGTAATTCATCTCACAGAGTTACACCTTTCTTTTCATGGAGCAGTTTGCTAACACTGTTTTTGGAATCTGCAAAGGGATATTTGGAGCATTGAAGCCTATGGTGAAAAGGAAATATCCTCAGATAAAAACTAGAAAGAAGCTTTCTGAGAAACTTCTTTGTGATGTGAATTCATCTCACAGAGTTACACCTTTCTTTTCATTGAGCAGTTTGCTAACACTGTTTTGTGGAATCTGCAAAGGATATTTGGAGCATTGAAGCCTATGGTGAAAAGGAAATATCCTCAGATAAAAACTAGAAAGAAGTTTTCTGAGAAACTGCTTTGTGATGTGTGAATTCATCTCACAGAGTTACACTTTCTTTTCATGGAGCAGTTTGCTAACACTGTTTTTGGAATCTGCAAAGGATATTTGGAGCATTGAGGCCTATGGTGAAAAGGAAATATCCTCAGATAAAAACTAGAAAGAAGCTTTCTGAGAAACTGCTTTGTGATGTGTGAATTCATCTCACAGAGTTACACTTCTTTTCATGGAGCAGTTTGCTAACACTGTTTTTTGGAATCTGAGAAGGGATATTTTGGATCACATTGAAGCCTATGGTGACAAAGGAAATATCCTCAGATAAAAACTAGAAAGAAGCTTTCTGAGAAACTGCTTTGTGATGTGAATTCATCTCACAGAGTTACACTTTCTTTTCATGGAGCAGTTTGCTAACACTGTTTTTGGAATCTGCAAGGGATATTTGGAGCATTGAAGCCTATGGTGACAAAGGAAATATCCTCAGATAAAAACTAGAAAGACGCTTTCTGAGAAAGTTCTTTGTGATGTGTGAATTCATCTCACAGAGTTACACCTTTTCATGGAGCAGTTTGCTAACACTGTTTTGTGGAATCTGCAAAGGATATTTTGGAGCACATTGAGCCTATGGTGAAAAGGAAATATCCTCAGATAAAAACTAGAAGAAGCTTTCTGAGAAACTGCTTTGTGATGTGTGAATTCATCTCACAGAGTTACACTTTCTTTTCATTGAGCAGTTTGCTAACACTGTTTTCTTGGAATCTGCAAAGGGATATGTGTGAGCACATTGAGGCCTATGGTGAAAAAGAAAATATCCTCAGACAAAAACTAGAAAGAAGCTTTCTGCGAAACGTCTTTGTGAGGTGGGAATTCCCCTCACAGAGTAACACCTGTCTTTTCATGGAGCAGTTTGCTAACACTGTTATTGTGGATACTGCAAAGGATATTTGGGAGCACTTTGAGTCCCAGAGTGACAAAAGAAATATCCTCAGATAAAAACTAGCAAGAATACTTCTGAAAAACTGTTGTGTGATGTGTGAATTCATCTCACAGAGCTACATCGTTCATTTCATTGATCAGTTTGATAACACTGTTTTCTTGGAATCTGCAGTAGGATATTTGGGTGAGCATTGAAGCCTATGGTGACATAAGAAATATCCTCATATAAAAATGAAAAAGAAGCTTTCTGTAAAACTGCTTTGTGAAGTGTGAATTCATCTCACAGAGCTACACTCTTCTTTTCATTGGACAGTTTGCTAACACTGTTTTGTGGAATCTGCAAGGGATATTTTGGAGCATTGAAGCTTATGGTGACAAAGGAAATATCCTCATAAAAACCTGGAAAGAATCTTTCTGAGAAACTGCTTTGTGATGTATGAATTCACATCACAGAGTTACACTGTTGTTTTCATGGAGCAGTTTGTTGACACTGTTTTTGTGGAATCTGAAAAGGGATATTTGAGTGCATTGAAGCTATGGTGAAAAGGAAATATCCTCAGATAAAAACTAGAAAGAACTTTCTGAGAAACTGCTTTGTGATGTGTGAATTCATCTCACAGAGTTACACTGTTCTTTTCATGGAGCAGTTTGTAGCACTGTTTTTGGAATCTGAGAAGGATATTTTGGATGCATTGAAGCCTATGGTGACAAAGGAAATATCCTCAGATAAAAACTAGAAAGAAGCTTTCTGAGAAACTGCTTTGTGATGTGTGAATTCATCTCACAGAGTTACATGTTCTTTTCATGGAGCAGTTTGTTAACACTGTTTTTGGAATCTGCAAAGGGATATTTTGGATCACATTGAAGCCTATGGTGACAAAGGAAATATCCTCAGATAAAAACTAGAAAAAGCTTTCTGAGAAACTGCTTTGTGATGTGAATTCATCTCACAGAGTTACACCATTCTTTTCATGGAGCAGTTTGGTAACACTGTTTTTGGAATCTGCAAAGGGATATTTGGGAGCACATTGAAGCCTATGGTGAAAAAGGAAATATCCTCAGATAAAAACTAGAAAGAAGCTTCTGAGAAACTGCTTTGTGATGTGAATTCATCTCACAGAGTTACACGATTCTTTTCATGGAGCAGTTTGCTAACACTGTTTTTGGAATCTGCAAGGATATTTGGGAGCACATTGAAGCTTATGGTGACAAAGGAAATATCCTCAGATAAAAACTAGAAAGAAGCTTTCTGAGAAACTGCTTGTGATGTGTGAATTCATCTCACAGAGTTACACCTTTCTTTTCATGGAGCAGTTTGCTAACACTGTTTTCTGGAATCTGCAAAGGGATATTTGGAGCACATTGAAGCCTATGGTGACAAAGGAAATATCCTCAGATAAAAACTAGAAAGAAGCTTTCTGAGAAACTACTTTGTGATGTGAATTCATCTCACAGAGTTACACCATTCTTTTCATGGAGCAGTTTGGTAACACTGTTTTTGGAATCTGAGAAGGATATTTTGGATTGCATTGAAGCCTATGGTGACAAAGGAAATATCCTCAGATAAAAACTAGAAAGAAGCTTTCTGAGAAACTTCTTTGTGATGTGTGAATTCATCTCACAGAGTTACACATTTTTTCATGGAGCAGTTTGCTAACACTGTTTTTGGAATCTGCAAGGGATATTTGGGAGCACATTGAGGCCTATGGTGAAAAGGAAATATCCTCAGATAAAAACTAGAAAAAGCTTTCTGAGAAACTGCTTTGTGATGTGTGAATTCATCTCACAGAGTTACACCATTCTTTTCATGGAGCAGTTTGATAGCACTGTTTTTGGGGAATCTGAGAAGGATATTTTGGATTGCATTGAAGTCTATGGTTACAAAGGAAATATCCTCAGATAAAAACTAGAAAGAAGCTTTCTGAGAAACTGCTTTGTGATGTGTGAATTCATCTCACAGAGTTACACTTTCTTTTCATGAGCAGTTTGCTAACACTGTTTTTGGAATCTGAAAGGGATATTTTGGATGCATTGAAGCCTATGGTGACAAAGGAAATATCCTCAGATAAAAACTAGAAAGAAGCTTTCTGAGAAACTGCTTTGTGCTATGTGAATTCATCTCACAGAGTTACACCATTCTTTTCATGGAGCAGTTTGCTAACACTGTTTTCATGGAATCTGCAATAGGATATTTGGGAGCACATTGAAGCCTATGGTGACAAAGGAAATATCCTCAGAAAAACTAGAAAGAAACTTTCTGAGAAACTTTGTGATGTGAATTCATCTCACAGAGTTACACTTTCTTTTCATGAGCAGTTTGGTAACACTGTTTTGTGGAATCTGCAAGGATATTTGGAGTGCATTGAAGCTTATGGTGACAAAGAAATATCCTCAGAAAAACTAGAAAGAAGTTTTCTGAGAAACTCTTTGTGATGTGAATTCATCTCACAGAGTTACACTTTCTTTTCATGGAGCAGTTTGCTAACACTGTTTTTGGAATCTGCAATGGGATATTTGGGAGCACATTGAGGCCTATGGTGAAAAGGAAATATCCTCAGATAAAAACTAGAAAGAAGTTTTCTGAGAAACTGCTTTGTGATGTGTGAATTCATCTCACAGAGTTACACCTTTCTTTTCATGGAGCAGTTTGCTAACACTGTTTTCATGGAATCTGCAAAGGGATATTTGGGAGTGCATTGAGGCCTATGGTGAAAAGGAAATATCCTCAGATAAAAACTAGAAAGAAACTTTCTGAGAAACTGCTTTGTGATTTGTGAATTCATCTCACAGAGTTACACCATTCTTTTCATGGAGCAGTTTGTTAGCACTGTTTTTGGGAATCTGAAAAGGGATATTTTGGATCACATTGAAGCCTATGGTGAAAAGGAAATATCCTCAGATAAAAACTAGAAAGAAGCTTTCTGAGAAACTACTTTGTGATGTGTGAATTCATCTCACAGAGTTACATGATTCTTTTCATGGAGCAGTTTGCTAACACTGTTTTCATGGAATCTGCAATAGGATATTTGGGAGTGCATTGAAGCTTATGGTGACAAAGGAAATATCCTCAGATAAAAACTAGAAAGAAGCTTTCTGAGAAACTGCTTTGTGATTTGTGAATTCATCTCACAGAGTTACACCATTCTTTTCATGGAGCAGTTTGCTAACACTGTTTTCATGGAATCTGCAAAGGGATATTTGGGAGTGCATTGAGGCCTATGGTGAAAAGGAAATATCCTCAGATAAAAACTAGAAAGAAGCTTTCTGAGAAACTGCTTTGTGATGTGTGAATTCATCTCACAGAGTTACACCTTCTTTTCATGGAGCAGTTTGGTAGCACTGTTTTTGGGGAATCTGAGAAGGATATTTTGGATTGCATTGAAGCCTATGGTGACAAAGGAAATATCCTCAGATAAAAACTAGAAAGAAGCTTTCTGAGAAACTGCTTTGTGATTTGTGAATTCATCTCACAGAGTTACACCATTCTTTTCATTGAGCAGTTTGCTAACACTGTTTTCATGGAATCTGCAAAGGGATATTTTGGAGTGCATTGAAGCCTATGGTGACAAAGGAAATATCCTCAGATAAAAACTAGAAAGAAGCTTTCTGAGAAACTGCTTTGTGATGTGTGAATTCATCTCACAGAGTTACACCATTCTTTTCATTGAGCAGTTTGCTAACACTGTTTTCATGGAATCTGCAATGGGATATTTTGGATCACATTGAAGCCTATGGTGACAAAGGAAATATCCTCAGATAAAAACTAGAAAGAAACTTTCTGAGAAACTGCTTTGTGATGTGTGAATTCATCTCACAGAGTTACACCTTTCTTTTCATTGAGCAGTTTGCTAACACTGTTTTCATGGAATCTGCAATGGGATATTTTGGAGCACATTGAGGCCTATGGTGACAAAGGAAATATCCTCAGATAAAAACTAGAAAGAAGCTTTCTGAGAAACTTCTTTGTGATGTGTTAATTCATCTCACAGAGTTACACCATTCTTTTCATGGAGCAGTTTGGTAGCACTGTTTTTGGGGAATCTGAGAAGGGATATTTTGGATTGCATTGAAGCCTATGGTGAAAAGGAAATATCCTCAGATAAAAACTAGAAAGAAGCTTTCTGAGAAACTGCTTTGTGATGTGTGAATTCATCTCACAGAGTTACACTGTTCTTTTCATTGAGCAGTTTGCTAACACTGTTTTCTTGGAATCTGCAATGGGATATTTTGGATTGCATTGAAGCCTATGGTGACAAAGAAATATCCTCAGATAAAAACTAGAAAGAAGTTTTCTGAGAAACTGCTTTGTGATGTGTTAATTCATCTCACAGAGTTACATGATTCTTTTCATGGAGCAGTTTGTTAACACTGTTTTGTGGAATCTGAGAAGGGATATTTTGGATCACATTGAAGCCTATGGTGACAAAGGAAATATCCTCAGATAAAAACTAGAAAGAAGCTTTCTGAGAAAGTTCTTTGTGATGTGTGAATTCATCTCACAGAGTTACACCTTTCTTTTCATGGAGCAGTTTGGTAACACTGTTTTCGTGGAATCTGCAATAGGATATTTTGGAGTGCATTGAAGCCTATGGTGACAAAGGAAATATCCTCAGATAAAAACTAGAAAGAAGTTTTCTGAGAAACTTCTTTGTGATGTGTGAATTCATCTCACAGAGTTACACCTTTCTTTTCATGGAGCAGTTTGCTAACACTGTTTTCATGGAATCTGCAAAGGGATATTTGGGAGTGCATTGAGGCCTATGGTGAAAAGGAAATATCCTCAGATAAAAACTAGAAAGAAGCTTTCTGAGAAACTGCTTTGTGATTTGTGAATTCATCTCACAGAGTTACATGATTCTTTTCATGGAGCAGTTTGCTAACACTGTTTTCTTGGAATCTGCAAAGGGATATTTTGGAGTGCATTGAAGCTTATGGTGACAAAGGAAATATCCTCAGATAAAAACTAGAAAGAAGCTTTCTGAGAAACTGCTTTGTGATGTGTTAATTCATCTCACAGAGTTACATGATTCTTTTCATGGAGCAGTTTGGTAACACTGTTTTTGTGGAATCTGAGAAGGGATATTTTGGATCACATTGAAGCCTATGGTGACAAAGGAAATATCCTCAGATAAAAACTAGAAAGAAACTTTCTGAGAAACTTCTTTGTGATGTGTGAATTCATCTCACAGAGTTACACCTTTCTTTTCATGGAGCAGTTTGCTAACACTGTTTTCATGGAATCTGCAAAGGATATTTGGGAGTGCATTGAGGCCTATGGTGAAAAGGAAATATCCTCAGATAAAAACTAGAAAGAAGCTTTCTGAGAAACTGCTTTGTGATTTGTGAATTCATCTTACAGAGTTACACTGTTCTTTTCATTGAGCAGTTTGATAACACTGTTTTCTTGGAATCTGCAATGGGATATTTGGGAGTGCATTGAAGCTTATGGTGACAATGGAAATATCCTCAGATAAAAACTAGAAAGAAGTTTTCTGAGAAACTGCTTTGTGATGTGTTAATTCATCTCACAGCATTACATGATACTTTTCATCAATCAGTTTTTTAGCACAGTTTTGTAGAATCTGAGAGAGGATATTTTGGATCACAGTGATGCCAATGGTGACAAAGAAAATATTCTCTGACAAAAACTACAAAGAAGCTTTCTGAGAAAGTTCGTTGTGATGTATGAATTCATCTCACACAGATACATTACTGTTTTCATGTAGCAGTTTGGTAGCACTGTTTTCGTGGAATCTGCAATAGGATATTTGGGAGTGCATTGAAGCCTATGGTGACAAAGGAAATATCCTCATAGAAAAACCATAAAGAAACTTTCTGAGAAACTGCTTTGTGATATGTGAATTCATCTTACAGAGTTACACTGTTCTTTTCATTGAGCAGTTTGCTAACACTGTTTTCTTGGAATCTGCAATGGGATATTTTGGAGCACATTGAAGCTTATGGTGACAAAGGAAATATCCTCAGAGAAAAACTAGAAAGAAGCTTTCTGAGAAACTGCTTTGTGATTTGTGAATTCATCTCACAGACTTACACAATTCTTTTCGTGGAGCAGTATTGTAGCAGTGTTTTCGGGGAATCTGAGAAGGGATTTTTGGATCGCATTGAAGTCTATGGTGACAAAGGAAATACCCTCAGATAAAAATTACAAAGAAGCCTTCTGAGAAAGTTCTTTGTGATGAGTGAATTCATCCCATAGAGTTACATGAATCTTTTCAAAGACCAGTTTGCTAGCACAGTTTTCATACAATCTGCAATGGTATATTTGGGACAGCATTTAGGCCTATACTGAAAAAGGAAATACCCTCAGTTAAAAACTAGAAAGAAGGTTTCTGAGAAACTGCTTTGTGGTGCGTGAATTCATCTCACTGAATTACACTGTTCTTTACATTGAGCAGTTTGCTAACACTGTGTTCTTGGAATCTGCAATGGGATATATCAGAGTGCATAGATGTTTACGGTGACAAAGGAAATACCCTCAGACAAAAACCAGAAAGAAGCTTTCTGAGAAATCACTTAGAGATATGTTAATTCATCTCACAGAGTTAGATGATTTTTTTTTTTATACAGCAGTTTGGTAACACTGCATTTGCTGATCTGAGAAGGGATAGTTTTGATTGCATTGAATCCTATGGTGACAAATGAATTATCCTCAGGTAAAAACTAGAAAGAAGCTTTCTGAGAAACTGCTTTGTGATGTGTGAATTCTTCTTACAGAGCTACACCACTCTTTTATGGAGCTGTTTGCTAGCACTTCTTGTGCAATCTGAGAAGGTGTAATTTTTATCCTTGAAACCTATGGTGACAAAGAAATATCTTCAAATAAATACTTGAAAGAAGCTTTCAGAGAAACTGATTTATGATGTGTGAATTCATCTCACAGAGTTACACCATTCTTCTCATTGAGCAATTTGCTAACACTGTCTTCACAGAAACTGCAATGTGTTTTCGGCAGTGCCTTGAGGCCTGTGGTGAAAAAGGAAATATCCTCAGATAAAGCAAGCAAGAAGGATTCTGAGAAACTGCTTGTGATGTCTGAATTTATCTCACAGTGTTACACCATTCTTTTCATGGAGCAACTTGCTAACACTGTCTTCATGGATTCGGCAAAGGGATATTTGGGAGCGCAATGAGGTGTATAACAGAAGGGAAATATCCTCAGATAAAAACTAGATAAAGGATATTCAGTTAGGAAAAGAAGATGTCAAATTGTCCCTGTTTGCAGATGACATGATTGTATATTTAGAAAACCCCATTGTCTCAGCCCAAAATCACCTTAAGCTGATAAGAAACTTCAGCAAAGACTCAGGATACAAAATCAATGTGCAAAAATCACAAGCATTCTTATACACCAGTAACAGACAAACAGAGAGCCAAATCATGAATGAACTTCCATTCACAATTGCTTCAAAGAGAATAAAATACCTAGGAATCCAACTTACAAAGGATGTAAAGGAACTCTTCAAGGAGAACTACAAACCACTGCTCAGTGAAATAAAAGAGGACACAAACAAATGGAAGAACATACCATGCTCACGAGGAAAGATGGATTAGAGACTTAAATTTAGACCTAATACCATAAAAACCCTAGAAGAAAACCTAGGCAATAACATTCAGGACATAGGCATGGGCAAGAACTTCATGTCAAAAACACCAAAAGCAATGGCAACAAAAGCCAACATTGACAAATGGGATCTAATTAAACTAAAGAGCTGCTGCACAGCAAAAGAAGCTACCATTAGAGTGAACAGGCAACCTACATAATGGAAGAAAAAGTTTGCAATCTACTCATCTGACAAAGGGCTAATATCCAGAACCTACAAAGAACTCAAACAAATTGACAAGAAAAATCAAACAACCCCATCAAAAAGTGGACAAAGGATATGAACAGACATTTCTCAAAAGAAGACATTTATACAGCCAACAGATGCATGAAATAATGCTCATCATCACTGGCCATCAGAGAAATGCAAATCAAAACCACAATGAAATACCATCTCACACCAGTTAGAATGGCGATCATTAAAAAGTCAGGAAACAACAGGTGCTGGAGAGGATGTGAGAAATGAACACTTTTACACTATTGGTGGAGTGTAAACTAGTTCAACCATTATGGAAAACAGTATGACGATTCCTCAAGGATCTAGAACTAGAAGTACCATATGACCCAGCCATCTCATTACTGGGTATATACCCAAAGGATTATAAATCATGCTGCTATAAAGACACATGCTGAGAAACTATGTTTATTGTGGCACTATTCATAATAGCAAAGACTTGGAATCAACTCAAATGTCCATCAGTGACAGACTGGATTAAGAAAATGTGACATATATACACCATGGAATACTATGCAGCCATAAAAAGGATGATTTTGTGTCCTGTAGGGACATGGATGCAGCTGAAACCATCATTCTCAGTAAAACTATCACAAGAACAGAAAACCAAACCGCATATTTCTCACTCATAGGTGGGAACTGAACAAGGAGATCACTTGGACTCGAGTGGAACATCATACACCAGGGCCTATCACGGGAGGAGGATATTTGGGATTGCATTTGGAGTTATACCTGATGTAAATGACCAGTTGATGGGTGCTGATGAGTTGATGGGTACAGCACACCAACATGGCACAAGTATACAGTTGTAACAAACCTGTTATGCATATGTACCCTAGAACTTAAAGTAATAAAAAACAAAACAAAAAAAAACAAAACAAAAAAAAGTGGACAAAGGATATGAACAGACATTTCTCAAAAGAAGACATTTATACAGCCAACAGATGCATGAAATAATGCTCATCATCACTGGCCATCAGAGAAATGCAAATCAAAACCACAATGAAATACCATCTCACACCAGTTAGAATGGCGATCATTAAAAAGTCAGGAAACAACAGGTGCTGGAGAGGATGTGGAGAAATGGGAACACTTTTACACTATTGGTGGGAGTGTAAACTAGTTCAACCATTATGGAAAACAGTATGACGATTCCTCAAGGATCTAGAACTAGAAGTACCATATGACCCAGCCATCTCATTACTGGGTATATACCCAAAGGATTATAAATCATGCTGCTATAAAGACACATGCACACGTATGTTTATTGCGGCACTATTCACAATAGCAAAGACTTGGAATCAACTCAAATGTCCATCAGTGACAGACTGGATTAAGAAAATGTGACATATATACACCATGGAATACTATGCAGCCATAAAAAAGGATGAGTTTGTGTCCTTTGTAGGGACATGGATGCAGCTGGAAACCATCATTCTCAGCAAACTATCACAAGAACAGAAAACCAAACACCGCATGTTCTCACTCATAGGTGGGAACTGAACAAGGAGATCACTTGGACTCGAGAAGGGGAACATCATACACCAGGGCCTATCACGGGGAGGAGGGAGGGGGTAGGGATTGCATTTGGAGTTATACCTGATGTAAATGACCAGTTGATGGGTGCTGATGAGTTGATGGGTACAGCACACCAACATGGCACAAGTATACATATGTAACAAACCTGCACGTTATGCATATGTACCCTAGAACTTAAAGTATAATAAAAAAACAAAACAAAACAAACAAACAAAAAAACTAGAAAGAAGCTTTCTGAGAAACTATTTTGTGTTGGGAGAATTCATCTCACAGAGTTACACTGTTCTCTTTCTTGAGCAGTCTGCTAGCACTGTTTTCTTGGAATCAGCTATGGGATATTTTGGAGCACATTGAAATTTATGGTGACAACGAAAATATCCTCATATAAAAACTAGAAAGAAGCATTCTGAGAAACCACTTTGTGATGTGTTAATTCATCTCACAGAGTTCACGATTCTTTTCAGCAAGCAGTTTGGTAGCACTCTTTCATGGGAATCATGAAGCGATATTTTGGATTTCATTGAAGTCTATGTTGACTAAGTAAATATCCTCAGATATTTCCTAGAAAGAAACTTTCTAAGAAACTTCTTTGTGATGTGTGAATTCACCTCACAGAGTTACACCATACTTTTAACTGAAAAGTTTGCTAACACTTTTTTTTCGTTGAATGTGCGATGGGTTTTTCGGGAGCACATTGAGGCCTATAGTGAAAAAGGAAATATTATCAGATAAAAACTAGAAAGAAGCTTTCTGAGAAACTGCTTTCAGATGTGTGAACTCATCTCACAAAGTTATACTGCCTTTTCATTGAGCATTTTAATAACACTGTTTTGTGAAATTTGCAATAGGATATTTTGGATTGCATTGAAGTCTATGGTAACATAGAAAATATCTTTTTGATGTGTGATTTCATCTCACAGGGTTACACCATGTTTTTCAAGGAGCAGTGTGTTAACACTGTTTTTGTGGAATCTGCAAAGGGATATTTGGGAGCACATTGATTCACTTAGTGAAAAAGGAAGTATCCTCAGATAGTAAGTAGAAAGCAGCTTTCTGAGAAACTGCTTTATGATGTGTGAATTCATATCACAGAGTTATGCTGTTCTTTTTATTTATCAGGTTGCTAACACTCTTTTCTTGGATTCTGCAATCGGATACTTCCAAGCTTCTTGAAGCTTATGGTGACAAAGGAAATATCATCATATAAAAATTAGAAAGAAGCATATTGAGAAACTGCTTTTTGATGTGTTAATTCAGCTCACAGTGTTACACCATTTCTTTCATGGATCAGTTTGGTAGCACTGTTTTTGGGGAATCTGAGAAGTGATATTTTTGATCACATTGAAGCCTACGGTGACACAGGAAATATCCTCAGATGAAAACTAGAAGGAAGGTTTCTGAGAAAGTTTTTTTGTGATGTGTGAGTTCATCTCACAGAGTTACACCTTTCTTTTCTTTTCTTTTTTTTTCTTTTTTTTTTTTTTGAGACAGAGTCTCGCTCTGTCACCCAGGCTGGAGTGCAGTGGTTGCATCTCAGCTCACTGTAAGCTCCGCCTCCTGGGTTTATGCCATTCTCCTGCCGCAGCCTCCCGAGTAGCTGGGACTACAGGCGCCCACCACCTTGCCCAGCTAGTTTTTTTTTTTTTGTATATTTTTAGTAGAGACGGGGTTTCCATGGGTTAGCCAGGATGGTCTCGATCTCCTGACTTCGTGATCCGCCCGCCTTAGCCTCCCAAAGTTCTGGGATTACAGGCTTGAGCCACCGTGCCTGGCCACCTTTCTTTTCAAGGAGGAGTTTGCTAATACTGTTTTTGTGCAATCTACAAAGGGATATTTAGGAGCACTTTGAGGCCTAGGAAATATTCTCAGATAAAAACTAGAAAGAAGCTCTCTGAGAAAGAAGGTTTCTGTGAATTCATCTTACAGAGTTATGCTGTTGTTTTCATTGAGCAGTTTTATAACACTATTTGTATGGAATCTGCAGTAAGATACTTGGGAATGAATTGAAGCCTATGGTGACAAATTAAATATCCTCAGAATAAAACCAAAAAGAAGTTTTCTGAGAAACCACTTTGTTATGTGAGAATTCATCTCACAGATTTACTCATTACTTTTCATGGAGCAGTTTGCTAACACTATTTTCATGGAATCTGCAAAGGGCTGTTCACGAGTGCATTGAGGCAAATTATGAAAAAGAAAATATCCTCAGAAAAAAAATGGAAAGAAGCTTTCTGAGAAACTGCTTTGTGATTTGTGAATTCATCTCACAGAGTTACACGATTCCTTTCATGGGACAGTTTGGTAGCACTGTTCTTGAGGAATCTGAGAAGGGATATCTGAGATCGCATTGAAGCCTGTGATGACAAAGGAACTATCCTCAGATAAAATCTAGAAAGAAACTTTCTGAGAAATTTCTTTGTGATGTGTGAATTCATCTCACAGAGTTACATCATCCTTTTCATTGAGAAGTCTGCTAACACTTTTCTCGTGTAATCTGCAATGGGATATTCTGGAACACATTGAGGAATATACTGAAAAAGAAATATCCTCAGATAAAAATGGAAAGAAGCTTTCTGAGAAACTGCTTTGTGATTTGTGAATTCATCTCACAGAGTTACACGATTCCTTTCATGGGACAGTTTGGTAGCACTGTTCTTGAGGAATCTGAGAAGGGATATCTGAGATCGCATTGAAGCCTGTGATGACAAAGGAACTATCCTCAGATAAAATCTAGAAAGAAACTTTCTGAGAAATTTCTTTGTGATGTGTGAATTCATCTCACAGAGTTACATCATCCTTTTCATTGAGAAGTCTGCTAACACTTTTCTCGTGTAATCTGCAATGGGATATTCTGGAACACATTCAGGAATATACTGAAAAAAGAAATATCCTCAGATAAAAATTAGAAAGGAGCTTTCTGAGAAACAAATTTTGGATGTGTGAATTCCTCTCACACAGTTCCACCATTTTTTCCATGGAGCAGTTTAGTAGCACTGTTTTTGGAATCTGAGAGATATTTGGAATATTTGAAGCCTATGGTGACAAAGGAAATATCCTCAGATAAAAACTGAAAGAAGCTTTCTGAGAAACTCCTTTGTGATGTGTGTCATCTCATCTTAGGTAAACCTTTTTTCATTGAGCAGTTTGCATCACTGTTTTGTGGAATCTGCAAAGGGATATTTGGAGCGCATTGAGCTATGGTGGAAAAGGAAATATCCTCAGATAAAAACTAGAAAGAATCTTTCTGAAACTGCTTTTTGATGTTTGAATTCATCTCACAGAATACACCTTCTTTCATGGAACAGTTTGGTAACACTGTTTTTGGAATCTGCAAAGGATATACACAAGCTCATTGAAGCCAAATGTGAAAAAGGAAATATCCTCAGATAAAAACTAGAAAGAAGCTTTCTGAGAAACTGCTTTGTGATGTGTGAATTCATCTCACAGAGTTACATGATTCTTTTCATGGAGCAGTTTGGTAGCACTGTTTTTGGAATCTGCAAAGGGATATTTGGATCACATTGAAGCTATGGTGAAAAGGAAATATCCTCAGATAACATCTAGAAAGAATCTTTCTGAGAAGCTTCTATGTGATGTAGGAATTCATCTCACACAGTTACACCATTCTTTTCATTGGGAATATGGGTAAACCTTTTTTTGTGGAATCTGCAATGGGATATTCCAGAGTGTATTGAGGCCTATAGTGAAAAAAGAAATATCCTCAGATAAAAACTAGAAAGAAGATTTCTGAGAAACAGCTGTGTGATGTGTGAATTCATCTCACAGAGTTACATCATTCTTTTCATGGAGCAGTTTGCTGATATTGTTTCCCTGGAATCTTCAAAGGGATATTTGGGAGTGCTTTGAGGCCTATGGTGAAAAAGGAAATATCCTCAGATAAAAAATAGAAAGAAGTTTCATGAGAAACTGATTTGTGATGTGTGAATTCATCTCACAGAGTTACACCTTTCTATTCATTGAGCAGTTTGGTAGCACTCTTTTGGGGAATCTGCAAAAGGATTTTCTGGAGCTCATAGAGGCCTATGGTGAAAAAGAAGATATCTACAGATAAAAACTGGAGAGAAGGTTTTTGAGAAACTGTTATGTGATATGTGTATTCACCTCATACACACCTCATAGAGATAAATAATTTAGTTGATTTCAGAGAAACTCCTTTGTGATGTGTACATGCATCTCATAGAACTAAACATTATTGTTGAGGGAGAACTTTGGCATCACTGTTTTTGTGGTATCTGGGAATGGATATTTGGGAGCACATTGAATCCTAAGGTGGAAAAGGAAATGTCCTAATATAAAAAATAGAAGTCCTCTGAGAAACCACTTCGTGATGTTAATTCATCTCACAGAGTTACATGATTCTTTTCATGGATCAGTTTTTGGAAAATCTGACAAGGGATATTTTGAATCGCATTGAAGCCTCTGGTGATGAATGAAATTTCCTCAGATAAAAATTAGAAAGAAACTTTCTGAGCAAGCTCTTTGTGATGTGTGAATTTATCTCAGAAAGTTACACCTTTCTTTTCGTGGAGCAGTTTGCTAACACTGTTTTCATGGAATCTGCAATGGGATATTCTGGAGCGCATTGAGGTCTATAGTGAAAAAGCAAATATCCTCATGTAAAAACCAGAAGGAAGCTTTCTGGGAAACAGCTTTGTAATGTGTGAATTCATCTTACAGAGTTACACCATTCTTTTCATTGAGAAGTTTGATAACACTGTTTTCATGGAATCTGCAATAGGGTATTTAGGAACACATTGAAGCCTATAATGACAATGGAAATACTTCAGATAAAAATGAAAGAAGCTCTCAGTGAAACTGTTTTGTGATGTGTGAATTCATCTCACTGAGTAACACCGTTCTTTTCATTGAGAAGTTTGCTAACACTTTTTTCATTTAATCTGCAATGGGATATTCAGGAGGACATTGAGGAATTTGGTGAAAAAGGTAAATATCCTCAGATAAAAACTAGAAAGAATCTTTCTGAGAAACTGCTTTGTGATGTGTGAATTCACCTCACAGAGTTACACTGTTCTGTGCATTGCACAGTTTGCTTATACTCTTTTCTAGGAATCTACAATCTGATATTTTTTAGTGACCTGAAGCTTATGGTGACAAAGTAAATACTCTCATATGAAAACTAGAAGGAAGTTTCTGAGAAGCCACTTTCTGTTCTGTTAATTCATCTCACAAATATACACGATTCTTTTCATGGAACAGTTTGGTAGCACTGTTTTTGGTACATCTGAGAAGGGATATTTTGGATCACTTTGAAACCTATTGTGACAAAGGAAATATCTTCAGATAAAAAGTAGAAAGAATACTTCTGAGAAATTGCTTTGTGAAGTGTGAATTCATCTCACAGACTTACACCATTTTTTTCATGCAGCAGTATGGTACAACTGTTGTTGGGGAATCTGCAATAGGATATTTGGAAGTGCATTGAAGCTTATGGTGACTACAGAAATATCCTCAGACAAAAACCAAAAGGAAGTTTCTGAGAAACTGTTTTGTGATGTGTGAATTCACCTCACAGAGTTACACTGTTCTGTGCATTGCACAGTTTGTTATACACTGTTTTCTAGGAATCTACAATCTGATATTTTTAGTGACCATTGAAGCTTATGGTGACAAAGTAAATATCCTCATATGAAAACTAGAAGGAAGTTTCTGAGAAGCCACTTTCTGTGTGTTAATTCATCTCACAAATATACATTCTTTTCATGGAACAGTTTGGTAGCACTGTTTTTGGTACATCTGAGAAGGGATATTTTGGATCACTTTGAAACCTATTGTGACAAAGGAAATATCTTCAGATAAAAAGTAGAAAGAATACTTCTGAGAAATTGCTTTGTGAAGTGTGAATTCATCTCACAGACTTACACCATTTTTTTCATGCAGCAGTATGGTACAACTGTTGTTGGGGAATCTGCAATAGGATATTTGGAAGTGCATTGAAGCTTATGGTGACTACAGAAATATCCTCAGACAAAAACCAAAAGGAAGTTTTCTGAGAAACTGCTTTGTGATGGGTCAATTCATCTCACACATTTACACCTTTTTTTTTTTTTAATGGAGCAGTCTGCTAACACTGTTTTTGTGGAATCTGCAAAGGGATATTTGAGAGTGCATTGAGGCCTATGGTGAAAAAGGAAATATCCTCAGACAAAAACTAGAAAGAAGATTTCTGAGAAACTGCTTTGTGATTTGTGAATTCAACTCAAAGAGTTACATGATTCTTTTCTTGGAGCAGTTTTGTAGCCCTGTTTTGGAGAATCTGAGAAGGGATATTTTTGATCACATTGTAGCCAATTCTGACAAAGGAAATATCCTCAGATAAAAATTAGGATGACACTTTCTGAGAAACTGCTTTGTGATACGTGAATGCATATGACATAGTTACACCTTTCCTTTCATAGAACAGTTTGCTAAAACTGTTTTTGTGGAATCTGCAAAGAGATATTGGGGAGCACTTTGAGACCTATGGTGGAAAAAGTAATGTCCTCAAATAAAAACTAGAAAGAAGCTTTCTGAGAAACTGCTTTGTGGGGTGTGCATTCATCTCATAGAGGTAAACGTTTCTGTTGGGGGAGCACTTTGGTAACACTATTTTTGTGGTGTCTGAGAAGGGATATTTGGGAATGGATGGAAGCCTATGGTGGAAAAAGAAATATCCTCAGATAAAAACCAAAAAGAAGCTTTCTGAGAAACTGCCTTGGGATGTGTAAATTCATCTCACAGAATTGCACTGTTGTTTTCATTGATCAGTTTGCTACAAGTGTTTCCTTGGAATCTAAAGTGTGATATTTTGGAGTGCACTGAAGCTTAGGATGACAAAGGAAATATCCTCGTATAAAAACCAGAAATAAGCTTTCTGAGAAAGTACTTTATAATGGATGAATTCATCTCAAAGAGTTACACCTTTCTTTTCATTGAGTCGTTTGGTAGCGCTGTTTTTGGGGAATCTGCAAAAGGATTTTTGGGAGCTCACAGAGGCCTATGGTGAAAAAGGAAATACCTGCAGATAAAAACAGGAGAGAAGGTTTTTAAGAAAATGTTTTGTGATGTGTGTATTCACCTCATAGAGATAAACCATTTTGTTGATTGAGCAGTATAGCCTCACTGTTTTTGTGGTGTCTGAGAAGGGATATCTGGGAGTGCATTGAGGTTGATGGTGGAAAAGTAAATATGCACAGATAAACATTGGAAAGCAGCTTTCTGGGAAATTTCTTTGTGATGGTTGAATTCATCTGCCAGAGGTAAACCACTGTTTTCAGTGAGCTGTTTGATAACCCTGTTTTTGTGGAATCTACAAAGTGATATTCAGAGCACAGAGAAGCCTATGGTGAGGAAGTACCCTCAGATAAAAACTCGAAAGAAGCTTTCTGAGAGACTGTTTTGTGATGGGTGAATTCATCTCACAAGGTTACATCTTTCTTTTCATTAAGCAGTTTGGTAGCACTTTTTTTGGAATATGGAAAGGGATATTTAAGAGTGGATAAAGGCCAATGTTGAAAAAGAAAATATCTTCTGGTTGAAAGTGGAAAGAAAGTTTCTGATACCTCCTTTGTGATGCATGTAATCATCTCATAGAGGTAAAGCTTTCTGTTGGGAGAGCAGTTTGCCATCACTGTTTCTGTGGTGTCTGAGAAGGATTATTTGGGAGTGCATGGAAGCCGATAGTGAAAAAGGAAATATCCTGAGATAAAAACTAGAAAGATGCTTTCTGAGAAATTTCTTTGTGATGGGTGAATTCATCAAACAGAGTTCCACCTTTGTTTTCTTTGAGCAGTTTGTCAGCACTGTTTTTATGGAATCTGCAAAGGGATATTCAGGAGCTCCTAAAGGCCTATGGTGAAAAACGAAATAACATCAGATAAAAACTGGAGAGAAGTTTTCAAGAAATTGTTTTGTGATGTGTGTATTCATTTCATAGAGTTTAGCATTTTGTTGATTGAACAGTTCGACATCACTGTTTTTGTGGTGTCCGAGAAGAGTTATTTTGGGGCACAATGAATCCAAAGGTGAAAAAGGCAATATCTTCAGATTTAAACTAGAAAGAAGCTTTATGAGAAACTTCTTTGTGATGTGTGCATTCATCTCATAGGGCTAAACGTTTCTGTTTAGGGAGCACTTTGGCATCAATGTTATTGTGGTGTCTGAGAAGGGATATTTGAGAGTGCATTGAAGCTTATATTGGAAAAGGAAATATCCTCAGTTAAAAACTAGAAAGAAGTCTTCTGAGAAACTACTTTTGGGTGGATGAATTCATCTCACAGAGATACACAGGGGGTTTGCATTGAGCAGTTTGATAACACTGTTTTCGTGGAATCTGCAATCGGATATTTGGGAGTGGATTGAAGCCTATGGTGACAAAAATATCTCCTCAGACAAAAATCAAAAGGAAGTTTTCTTAGAAACTACTTTGTGATGTGTGAATTCATCTCACACGTTTACACCTTTCTTTTCATGGAGCAGTCTGCTAACACTGTTTTCGTGGAATCTACAAAGGGATATTTGCGAGTGCATTAAGGCCTATGGTGAAAAAGGAAATATCCTCAGACAAAAACTAGAAAGAAGCTCTCTGAGAAAATTATTTGAGATGTTTGAATTCATCTCACTGATATACACTTTTCTTTTCATGGAGCGGTTTCCTAACACTATTTTCGTGGAATCTACAAAAGGATATTCGTGAGCACATTGAGGTAAATGTTGAAAAAGGAAATATCCTAAGACAAAAACTAGAAAGACGCTTTCTGAAAAACTGCTTTGTGATTTATGAATTCATCTCACAGAGTTACACCATTCTTTTCATGGAGCATTTGAGTAGCACTGTTTTTGGGGAATCTGAGAAGGGATATTTTGGATCACATTGAAGCCTATGGTGACAAAGGAAATATCCTCAGATAAAAACTAGAAAGAAGCTTTCTGAGAAACTTCTTTGTGATGTGTGAATTCATCTCACAGAGTTACACTTTTCTTTTCATGGAGCAGTTTGCTAACACTTTTTTGGAATCTGCAAAGGATATTTGAGCATTGAAGTATGGTGAAAAGGAAATATCCTCAGATAAAAACTAGAAAGACGCTTTCTGAAAAACTGCTTTATGATTTATGAATTCATCTCACAGAGTTACACCATTCTTTTCATGGAGCATTTGAGTAGCACTGTTTTTGGGGAATCTGAGAAGGGATATTTTGGATCGCATTGAACCCTATGGTGACAAAGGAAATATTCTCAGATCTAAACTAGAAAGAAGCATTCTAAGAATATGTCTCATGATATGTGATTTCACCTCACAGAGTTACATGTTTCTTTTCATGGAGCAGTTTGATAACACTGCTTTCATGGAATCTGTAAAGGGATATTTGGGAACGTATTGAGTCCTAAGGTGAAAAAGCAAATATGCACACAGAAAAGGTAGAAAGGATCTTTCTGAGAAACTGCTTTGTGATGTGTGAATTCATCTCAGAGAGTTACAATGTTGTTTTCATTGAGCAGTTTGCGAACACCATTTTCTTCGAATCTGCAAATGGATATTTCGGAGCACATCGAAGCTCATGGTTACAAAGCAAATGTCCTCATATAAAAACTAGAAAGAAGCTTTGTGAGAAACCAGTTTGTGGCTTGTGAATTCATCTCACAGAGTTTCACTGAACATTTCATTGAGCAGTTTGATAACACTGTTTTCTGGGGATCTACAGTGGGATATTTTGGAGAGCATTGAAGCTTATGGTGACAAAGGAAATAACTAGACAAAAACCTCAGACAAAAACTAGAGAGAATCTTTCTGAGAAACTGCTTTGTGATTTGTGAATTCATCTCAGAGTGTTAGACAATTCTCCTCTTGGATCATTTTGATAGCCCTCTTTTCGGGGAATCTGAGAAGGGATATTTGAGATCACATTGAAGCCTATGGTGAAAGGAAATATACTCAGATAAAAGCTAGAGAAAACTTTCCGAGAAAATTCTTTGTGATGTGTGAACTCATCTCCCATACTAACACAAATCTTTTCATTAAACAGTCTGAAAACACTGTATTTATTGAACCTGCAGTAGGATATTTGGGAGGACATTGAAGCCTATGGTGACAAAGGAAATATCCTCAGACAAAAACTAGAAAGAAGCTATCTGAGCAACTGCTTTGTGATTTGTGAATTCATCTCACAGAATTACTTCTTTCTTTCCATTGAGCAGTTTGCTAACACAGTTGTCATTGAATCTGCAATGGGATATTTGGGAGAGCTTTGAGGCCTAGGGTGAAAAAGGAAATATCTTCAGATAAAAACTGAAAGGAAGTGTTCTGAGAAACTTCTATGTGACCTGTGCATTCGTCTCACAGAGTTCCACATTTCTGTTCAAATAAAAACTAGAAAGATGTTTTCTGAGAAACTGCTTTGTGATATGTAAATTCATCTCACAGAGTTACACCGTACTTTTCCTTGAGCAGTTTGATAACACTTTTTTTCATGGAATCTGCAATAGGATATTTAGCAGCGCATTGAGGCCCATGGTGACAAGGGAAATATCCTCAGATAAAACCTGGAAAGAATCTTCCTTAGAAACAGCTTTGTGATTTGTAATTTCATCTCATAGAGTTACATGATTTTTTCATGGATCACTTTGGTAGCCCTGTTTTTGGGGAATCTGAGAAGGGATAGTTTGGATTGCATTGAAGCCTATCGTGACAAAGGAAATATCCTCAGACAAAAACTACAAAGAAACTTTCTGAGAAAGTTCTTTGTGATTTGTGAATTCATCTCACAGATGTAGACCATTTTCTTCATTTAGCAGTTTGATATCACTGTCTTGCCGGAAACTGCGACAGGATATTTGGGAGATCATTGAAGCCTATGATGACAAAGGAAATATCCTCAGACAAATCCAAAAAGAAACTTTCTGAGAGACTGCTTTGTGATGTGTGAATTGATTTCACAGAGTTACACTGTTCTTTTCATTGAGCAGTTTGCTTATACTGTTTTCATGGTATCTACAATGGGATATTTTGAATCTCATTGAAGCCTATAGTGACAGAGGAAATATCCTTAGATAAAAACTAGAAAGAAGCTTCCTGAGAATCTCTTATGTGATTTTTGAATCATCTCACAGAGTTACACCTTTCTTTTCATGGAGCAGTTTGGTAGCACTGTTTTGGGGGAAACTGAGAAGGATTTTTTTTGATGACATTGAAGCCTATGGTGTCAAAGTAAATACCCTCAGATAAAAACTAGAAAGAAGCTCTCTGAGAAACCACTTTGTGATGTGTGAATTCATCTCATAGAATTACACCTTCCTTTCATGGAACAGTTTACTAACACTGTTTTCATGCAATCTGCAATGGGATATTTCGGAGTACATTGAAGCTTACGGTTTCAAAGGAAATATCCTCATATAAGAACTAGAAAGAAGATTTCTGAGAAACCGCTTTGTGATGTGTGAATTCATCTCACAGAGGTACATGATTCTTTTCATGGATCAGTTTGGTAGTACTTTTTTGGGGGAATCTGAGAAGGGATTTTTAGGATTGTCTTGAAGCCAATGTTGAAAGGAAAATATCCTCACATAAAAAGTAGAAAGAAGCTTTCTGAGAAAGTCCTTTATGATGTGTGAACTCATCTCACAGTATTACACTGTTCTATTCATTGAGCGGTTTGATAACACTGTTTTCGAGGAATTTGCAACAGGATACTTGGGAGCGCATTGAAGCCTATGGTGACAAAGGACAACTCGTCAGATAGAAACTAGAAAAGAACTTTCTGAGAAACTTCTTCATGACGTGTGAATTCATTAGAAGGAGTTACACCTTTCTTTTCATGGAGCAGTTTTCTAACACTGTTTTCGTGGAATCTGCACATGAATATTTGTGCACACATATAGGCCTATGTTTAAAAAGGAAATATCCTCAGATAAAAATTAGAAATACACTTTCTGAGAAAGTTCTGTGATGTGTGATTTCATCTCACAGAGATATACCATTCATTTCATTGAGCAGTTAGCTAACACTGTTTTCATGGAATGTGAAAAGGGATATTTTGGATATCCTCATACAAAAACTAGAAAGAGTCTTTCTGAGGAAATGCTTTCTGATATGTTAATTTATCTCACAGAGTTACAAGATGCTTTTCCCAGATCAGATTGGTAGCACTGTGTTCATGGAATCTGCAAACGGATATTTGGCAGCACATGGAGGTCTATAGAGAAAAAGGGAATATACTCAGATAAAAACTAGAAAGAAGCTTTCTGTGAAAGCTCTTTGTGATGTGTGAATTCATTGCACAGAGTTACAGCTTTCTTTTCATAGAGTAGTTTGCTAACACTGTTTTCGTGGAATCTACAAAGAGATATTTGGGAGCACATTGAGGTATATGGTGAAAAAGGAAATATCGTCAGACAAAAACTAGTAAGAAGCTTTCTGAGAAACTGCTTTGTGATGTGTGAATTATTCTCACAGAGTTACACGGTTGTTTCCATTGAGCAGTTTGCTAACACTGTTTTCTTGGAATCTGCAAAGGGATATTTCAGAGCACAATGAAGCTTATGGTGACAAACAAAATATCCTCATAGAAAAAGTAGAAAGAAGCTTTCTGGAAAACTGTTTTGTGATTTGTGAATTCTTCTCACAGAGTTACATGATTCTTTTCATGGATCAGTTTGGTAACACTGTTTTTGTGGTATCTGAGAAGGGATATTTTGAATTGCATTGAAGCCTATGGTGACAAGGGAAATATCCTCAGATAAAAACTAGAAAGAAGCTTTCTGAGAAAGTTCTTTGTGATGTGTGAATTCATCTCACTGAGGTACAGCATTCTTATCATGGAGCAGTTCGCTAACACTGTTTTTGTGGAATCTGCAAAGGGATATTTTGGAGCACATTGAGCCTATGGTGAAAAAGGAAGTATCCTCAGATAAAAACTAGCAACAAGCTTTCTGAGAAGTGCTTTGAGATGCATGAATTCATCTCAGAGTGTTACATCATTCTCTTCATAGAACAGTTTGCTAACACTGTTTCTGAAGAATCTGCAAAAGGATATATGGGAGTGCACTGAGGCCTATGGTGAGAAACGAAATATCCTCAGATAAAAACTAGAAAGAAGCATTCTGAGAAATGGCCTTGTGATGTGTGAATTCGTCTCACAGAGTTACACTGTTTTTTTCATTGAGCAGTTTGCTAACGCTGTTTTCTTGGAATCTGCAATGTGATATTTCAGAGCACTTTGAAGCTTGTGGTGACAAGGAATATCCTCAGGCAAAAACTAGAGAGAAGCTCTCTGAGAAACTGCTTTGTGATTTGTGAATTCATCTCACAGAGTTACATGATTCTTTTTATGGAGTAGTTTGGTAGCACTGTTTTTGGGGATTCTGAGAAGGGATATTTGGTATTGTGTTGAAGCCTATGGTGACAAAGGAAATATCATCAGATATAAACTAGGAAGAAGCTGTCTCAGAAACCTCTTTGTGATATGTTAGTTCATTTCACACAATTTTATGATTCTTTTCACGAATCAGTTTGGTAACACTGTTTTTCGGGAATCTGAAAGAATATTTTGGATCACATTGAAGCCTATGGTGACAAAGAAAGTACCCTCAGTAAAAACTAGAAATAAACTTTCTAAGAAAGTTCTTTATGATGTGTGAAATATTTCACACAATTACACCTTTTTTCATGGAGCAGTTTGCTAATACTGTTTTCATGGAATCTGCAAAGGGATATTTGGGAGCGACATGAGGCCTACAGTGAAAATGAAAATATCCTCAGATAAAAACTGGAAAGAAGATTTCTGAGAAACCACTTTGTAATTGGTGAATTTGATTCACAGAGTTGCACCATTTTTTTCATTGATCAGTTTGATAACATTGTTTTGGTGCAATATGCAAAAGGATATTTGGGAGTGCCTTGAAGCCAATGGTGACAAAGGAAATATCCTCAGGTAAAAACTAGAAAGAAGCTTTCTGTGAAAGTTCTTTGTGATGTGTGAATTCATCTCACAGTGTTACATCTTTCTTTTCATGGAGCAGTTTGCTAACACTGTTTCCGTGGAGACTGCAAATGGATATTTGGGAGTGCATTGAGGCCTATAGTGAAAAAGAAAATGTCCTCAGATAAAACAAGTAAGAAACTTTCTGAGAAACTCCTTTGTGATGTGTGAATTCTTCCGACAGAGGTACACTGTTCTTTTCATTTAGCAGTTTGCTAACACTGTTTTCCTTAAATCAGCATTGGAATACTTTGGAGCACATTGAGGTTTATTGTGACAAAGTAAATACCCTCAGACAAAAACTAGAAAGAAGTTTTCTGGGAAACTGCTTTGTGATTTGCTAATTCATCTCACAGAGTTATACCATTCTTTTCATTTAGAAATTTCCTAACATTTTTTCTTTTAAAATGCAATGGGTTATTCAAGAGTGCATTGAGGAATATGGTGAAAAAGGAAATAACCTCAGATAAAAACTAGAAAGATCACTTCTGAGACACAAATTTGTGATGTGTGAATTCAACTAACAGAGTTACACCACTGTTTCCAGGGAGTAGTTTGGTAGCACTGTTTATGAGGAATCAA
Organism: Erythrocebus patas; assembly: GCA_023783455.1. Lineage (NCBI taxonomy): Eukaryota > Metazoa > Chordata > Mammalia > Primates > Cercopithecidae > Erythrocebus > Erythrocebus patas. The sequence goes on along the minus strand of JAKFHT010001127.1, from coordinate 1,742 downwards.
AGAAGGAATAGTTTGAATTGCACTGAAACCTATGGTGACAAAGGATATATCCTCAGATACAACCTAGAAAGAAGCTTTCTGAGAAACTTCTTTGCATTGTGTGAATTCATCTCATTCAGTTATACCTTTCTTTTCATGGAGCAGTTTTCTAGCAGTGTTTTCGTGGAAACTGCAAAGGGACATTTGTGAGTGCATTGGGGCCTACAGTGAAAATTGAAATATCCTCAGATAAAAACGAGAAAGAAGCATTCTGAGAAACTGTTTGGTTATGTGTTAATTCATCTCACAGAGTTGCACGATTCTTTTCATGGATCATTTGGTAACACTGTTTTTGTGGAACCTAAGAAAGGATACTTTGGGTTGCATTGAAACCTATGGTGAAAAGGAAATATCCTAAGATAAAAATTAGAAGGAAACTTTCTGTGAAACTTCTCTGTTATGTGTGACTTCATTTCACAGAGTTACACCTTTCTTTTCATGGAGCAGTTCTGTAGCACTGTTTTTGGGGAATATGGGAAAGGATATTTTGAATTGCATTGAAGCTTATGGTGACAAAGGAAATATCCTCAGGTGAAAACTAGAAAGAAGGTTTCTGAGAAACTGCTTTGTGATGTGTTAATTCATCACACAGAGTTACGCTATTCTTCTCTTGGAGCAGTTTCTGAACACTGTTTTCATGTAATTTGCAAAGGGATATATGGAGCACATTGAATCCTATGTTGACAAAGTAAATATCCTCAGGAAAAAACTAGAAGAAACTTTTGGAGAAACTTCTTTGTGATTTGTGAATTCATCTCACAGAGTTACATGATTCTTTTCATGAAGTGGTTTGGTAGCTCTGTTTTTGGGAAATCTGAGAAGGGATATTTTGGATCACATAGAAGACTACAGTGACAAAGGAAATAACCTCAGAACTAGAAAGAAGCTTTCTCAGAAACTTCCTTGTGATGTGTGAAATCATCTCACAGAGTTACACCTTTCTTTTCATTTAGCACTTTGCTAACTGCTAACACTGTTTTTGCTGGATCTGATAAGGAATATTTGGGAGCACATTGAGGAATACGGTGAAAAAGGAAATATCCTCAGATAAAAACTGAAAAGGGGCTATCTCAGAGACTCGTTGGTGATGTTTGAATTCATCTCACTGATTTACATTGTGGTTTTCAATGAGCCGATTGCTAACACTGTTTTCTGGGAATCTGCAATGGGATGTTTTGGAGCACCTTGAAGCTTAGGGTGACAAAGGAAATATCCTCATATAACACCTGGAAAGAAGCATTTTGAGAAGCTTCTTTGTGATGTGTGTACTCATCTCACAGAGTTACACCTTTCCTTTCATGGAGCAGTTTGCTAACACTGTTTTTGTGGATTCTGCAAAGGGATATTTGGGGCACATTGAGGCCCTATAGTGAAAAAGGATATATCCTCAGATAAAATTGAAAAAGAAGCTTTCTAAGAAACTGCTTTGTGATGTGTCAATTCACCTCACAGAGTTACACTGTTCTTTTCATTGATCAGTTTGCTACCCTGTTTACATGGAATCTGCAATGGGTTATTTTGGAGCCCATTGAAGCTTATGGTGACAAAGGAAATATTCTCATATAAAAACTAGAAAGAAGCTTTCTGATAAACCGTTTGTGACTTGCTAATTCAACTCACTGAGTTACATGATTCTTTTCCTGGATCACTTTGGTATCACTGTTTTTGGGGAATCTGAGAAGGGATATTTTGGATCAAATTGA
>JAKFHT010001126.1:0-37302 GCA_023783455.1 Erythrocebus patas | reverse complement strand
GTGGAATTTGCAAAGTGATATTCTGAAGCCCATAGAGAGCTATGGAGAAAAAGGAAATATCTTCATTAAAAACTGGAAAGAAGCTGTCTGAGAAACTGATTTGTGTTCTGTTAATTCATCTCACAGAGTTACAGCTTTCCCCTCAAGAAGCCTTTCGCTAAGACTGTTCTTGAGGAATTTGCAAAGTGATATTTGTAAGCCCTTAGAGGGCTATGGTGAAAAAGGAAATATCTTCCGTTAAAAACGCGAAAGAAGCTTTCTGAGAAACTGCTCTGATTTCTGTTAATTCATCTAACAGAGTTACAGCTTTCCCTTCATGAAGTCTTTCGCTAAGGCTGTTCTTGTGGAATTTACAAAGTGATATTTGGAAGCCCATAGAGGCTATGGTGAAAAAGGAAATATCTTCAGTTAAAAACTGGAAAGAAGCAGTCTGAGAAACTGCTTTGCGCTGTGTTAATTCATCTCACAGAGTTACAGCTTTCCCCTCAAGAAGCCTTTTGTTAATTCTGTTCTTTTGGAATTGGCAAGGTGATACTTGGAAGCCCATAGAGGTCTATGGTGAAAAAGGAATATCTTCTGTTAAAAACTGGAAAGAAGCTGTCTGAGAAACTGCTTTGTGTTCTGTTAATTCATCTCACAGAGTTACAGCTTTCACCTCAAGAAGTCTTTTGGTAAGACTGTTCTTGTGGAATTTCGAAAGGCTTCTTGAAGGGAAAGATGTAACTCTGTGAGATGAATTAACAGAACACAGAGCAGTTCCTCAGAAAGCTTCTTTCCAGTTTTGAATGGAAGGTATTTCCTTCTTCACCATAGCCCTCTATGGGCTTCCAAATATCACTTTGCCAATTCCAAAAGGACGGCTTTAGCGAAAGGCTTCTTTAAGAGAAAGATGTAATTCTGTGAGATGCAGTAACAGAACAAAGAGCAGTTCCTCAGAAAGCTTCTTTCCAGTTTTGAACGGAAGATATGTCATTTTTCACCATAGCCCTCTACGGGCTTCCAAATATCCCTGTGCCACTTCCACAAGAACAGCCTTAGCGAAAGGCTTCTTGAAGGAAAAGATGTAAGTCTGTGAGATGAATTAACAGAACACGGAGCAGTTTCTCAGAAAGCTTCTTTCCAGTTTTGAACGGAAGATATTTCCTTTTTCACCAAAGTCCTCTATGGGCTTCCAAATATCACTTTGCCAATTCCACAAGAACAGCCTTAGCGAAAGGCTTCTTGAAGGGAAAGATGTAACTCTGTGAGATGAATTAACAGAACACAGAGCAGTTTCTCAGAAAGCTTCTTTCCAGTTTTGAACGGAAGATATTACCTTTTTCACCATAGCCCTCTATGGGCTTCCAAATATCACTTTGCCAATTACACAAGAACAGCCTTAGCGAAAGGCTTCTTGAAGGAAAGATGTAACTCTGTGAGATGAATAAACAGAACACAGAGCAGTTTCTCAGAAAGCTTCTTTCCAGTTTTGAACGGAAGATATTTCCTTCTTCACCATAGCCCTCTATGGGCTTCCAAATATCCCTCTGCCAATTCCACAAGAGCAGCCTTAGCGAAAGGCTTCTTGAAGGGAAAGATGTAACTCTGTGAGATGAATTAACAGAACACAGAGCAGTTTCTCAGAACGCTTCTTTCCAGTTTTGAAAGGAAGATATTTCCTTTTTCACCCTAGCCCTCTATGGGCTTCCAAATATCACTTTGCCAATTCCAAAAGAACGGCTTTAGCGAAAGGCTTCTTGAAGGGAAAGATGTAAATCTGTGAGATGAAGTAACAGAACACAGAGCAGTTTCTCAGAAAGCTTCTTTCCAGTTTCGAACGGAAGATATTTCCTTTTTCACCATAGCCCTCTATGGGCTTCCATATATCCCTTTGCCAATTACACAAGAAGAGCCTTAGCGAAAGGCTTCTTGAAGGGAAAGATGCAACTCTGTGAGATGAATTAACAGAACACAGAGCAGTTTCTCAGAAAGCTGCTTTCCACTTTTGAACGGAAGATATTTCCTTTTTCACCATAGCCCTCTATGGGCTTCCAAATATCACTTTGCCAATTCCACAAGAACAGCCTTAGCGAAAGGCTTCTTGAAGGGAAAGATGTAACTCTGTGAGATGAATTAACACATCACAGAGCAGTTTCTCAGAAAGCTTCTTTCCAGTTTTGAACCGAAGATATTTCCTTTTTCATCGTAGCCCTCTATGGGCTTCCAAATATCCCTTTGCCAATTCCACAAGAATAGCCTTAGCGAAAGCCTTCTTGAAGGGAAAGATGTAACTCTATGAGATGAATTAACAGAACACAGAGCAGTTTCTCAGAAAGCTGCTTTCCAGTTTTGAACGGAAGATATTTCCTTTTTCACCGTAGCCCTCTATGGGCTTCCAAATATCCCTTTGCCAATACCACCAGAACAGCATTAGCGAAAGGCTTATTGAAGGGAAAGATATAACTCTGTGAGATGAATTAACAGAACACAGAGCAGTTTCTCAGAAAGCTTCTTTCCAGTTTTGAACGGAAGATATTTTGTTTTTCACCATAGCCCTCTATGGGCTTCCAAATATCCCATTGCCAATTCCACAAGAACAGCCTTAGCGAAAGGCTTCTTGAAGGGAAAGATGTAACTCTGTGAGATGAATTAACAGAACACAGAGCAGTTTCTCAGAAATCTTCTTTCCAATTTTCATCGGAAGATATTTCCTTTTTCACCATAGCCCTGAATGGCCTTCCAAATATCAGTTTGCCTATTCCCCAATAACAGCCTTAGCGAAAGGCTTCTTGAAGGGAAAGATGTAACTCTGTGAGATGATTTAACAGAACACAGAGCAGTTTCTCAGAAAGCTTCTTTCCAGTTTTGAACGGAAGATATTTCCTTTTTCACCATAGCCCTCTATGGGCTTCCAAATATCACTTTGTCAACTCCACAAGAAGAGCCTTAGCGAAGGGATTCTTGAAGGGAAAGATGTAACTCTGTGAGATGAATTAACAGAACACAGAGCAGTTTCTCAGAAAGCTGCTTTCCATTTTTGAACGGAAGATATTTCCTTTTTCACCGTAGCCCTCTATGGGCTTCCAAATATCCCTTTCCCAATTCCACCAGAACAGCCTTAGCGAAAGGCTTCTTGAAGGGAAAGATGTAACTCGGTGAGATGAATAAACAGAACACAGAGCAGTTTCTCAGAAAGCTTCTTTCCAGTTTTGAACGGAAGATATTTCCTTTTTCACCGTAGCCCTCTATGGGCTTCCAAATATCCCTTTGCCAATTCCACAAGAACAGCCTTAGCGAAAGGCTTTTTGAAGGGAAAGATGTAACTCTGTGAGATGAATTAACAGAACACAGAGCAGTTTCTCAGAAAGATTCTTTCCAATTTTCAACGGAAGATATTTCCTTTTTCACCCTAGCCCTCTATGGCCTTCCAAATATCAGTTTGCCAATTCCACAAGAACAGCCTTAGCGAAAGGGTTCTTGAAGGGAAAGATGTAACTCTGTGAGATGAATTAACAGAACACAGAGCAGTTTCTCAGAAAGCTTCTTTCCAGTTTTGAACGGAAAATATTTCCTTTCTCACCGTAGCCCTCTATGGGCTTCCAAATATCCATTTGCCAATTCCACAAGAACAGCCTTAGCGAAAGGCTTCTTGAAGGGAAAGATGTAACTCTGTGAGATGAATTAACAGAACACAGAGCAGTTTCTCAGAAAGCTTCTTTCCAGTTTTGAACAGAAGATATTTCCTTTTTCACCCTAGCCCTCTATGGGCTTCCAAATATCACTTTGCCAATTCCAAAAGAACGGCTTTAGCGAAAGGCTTCTTGAAGGGAAAGATGTAACTCTGTGAGATGAAGTAACAGAACACACAGCAGTTTCTCAGAAAGCTTCTTTCAAGTTTCGAACGGAAGATATTTCCTTTTACAACGTAGCCCTCTATGGGCTTCCAAATATCCCTTTGCCAATTCCACAAGAATAGCCTTAGCGAAAGGCTTCTTCAAGGGAAAGATGTAACTCTATGAGATGAATTAACAGAACACGGAGCAGTTTCTCAGAAAGCTTCTTTCCAGTTTTGAACGGAAGATATTTCCTTTTTCACCATAGCCCTCAATGGGCTTCCAAATATCCCTTTGAAAATTCCACAAGAACAGCCTTAGCGAAAGGCTTCTTGAAGGGAAAGATGTAACTCTGTGAGATGAATTAACGGAACACAGAGCAGTTTCTCAGAAAGCTGCTTTCCAGTTTTGAACTTAAGATATTTCCTTTTTCACCATAGCCCTCTATGGGCTTCCAAATATCCCTTTGCCAATTCCACCAGAACAGCCTTAGCGAAAGGCTTCTTGAAGGGAAAGATATAACTCTGTGAGATGAATTAACAGAACACAGAGCAGTTTCTCAGAAAGCTTCTTTCCAGTTTGGAACGGAAGATATTTCATTTTTCACCATAGCCCTCTAAGGGCTTCCAAATATCACTTTGCCAATTCCACCAGAACAGCCTTAGCGAAAGGCTTCTTGAAGGGAAAGATATAACTCTGTGAGATGAATTAACAGAACACAGAGCAGTTTCTCAGAAAGCTTCTTTCCAGTTTGGAACGGAAGATATTTCATTTTTCACCATAGCCCTCTAAGGGCTTCCAAATATCACTTTGCCAATTCCACAAGAACAGCCTTAGCGAAAGGCTTCTTGAAGGGAAAGATGTAACTCTGTGAGATGAATTAACAGAACACAGAGCAGTTTCTCAGAAAGCTTCTTTCCAGTTTTGAACGGAAGATATTTCCTTTTTCACCATAGCCCTCTATGGGCTTCCAAATATCACTTTGCCAATTCCACAAGAACAGCCTTAGCGAAAGGCTTCTTGAAGGGAAAGATATAACTCTGTGCGATGAATGAACAGAACAAAGAGCAGTTTCTCAGAAAGCTTCTTTCTAGTTTTGAACAGAAGATATTTCCTTTTTCACCATAGCCCTCTATGGCCTTGCAAATATCAGTTTGCCAATTCCAAAATATCGGCTTTAGCGAAAGGCTTCTTCAAGGTAAAGATGTATCTCTGTGAGATGAATTAACAGAACTCAGAGCAGTTTCTCAGAAAGCTTCTTTCCAGTTTGGAACGGAAGATATTTATTTTTCACCGTAGCCCTCTATGGGCTTCCAAATATCACTTTGCCAATTACACAAGAACAGCCTTAGCGAAAGGCTTCTTGAAGGGAAAGATGTAACTCAGTGAGATCAATTAACAGAACACAGAGCAGTTTCTCAGAAAGCTTCTTTCCAGTTTTGAACGGAAGATATTTCCTTTTTCACCATAGCCCTCTAAGGGCTTCCAAATATCACTTTGCCAATTCCAAAAGGACGGCTTTAGCGAAAGGCTTCTTTAAGAGAAAGATGTAATTCTGTGAGATGCAGTAACAGAACAAAGAGCAGTTCCTCAGAAAGCTTCTTTCCAGTTTTGAACGGAAGATATGTCCTTTTTCACCATAGCCCTCTACGGGCTTCCAAATATCCCTGTGCCACTTCCACAAGAACAGCCTTAGCGAAAGGCTTCTTGAAGGAAAAGATGTAAGTCTGTGAGATGAATTAACAGAACACAGAGCAATTTCTCAGAAAGTTTCTTTCCGGTTTCGAACGGAAGATATTTCCTTATTCACCGTATCCCTCTATGGTCTTCCAAATATCACCTTGCCAATTCCACAAGAACAGCCTTAGCGAAACGCTTTTTCAAGGGAAAGATGTAACTCTGTGAGATGAATTAACGGAACACAGAGCAGTTTCTCAGAAAGCTTCTTTCCAGTTTTGAACGGAAGATATTTCCTTTTTCACCATAGCCCTCTATTGGCTTCCAAATATCACTTTGCCAATTCCACAAGAACAGCCTTAGCGAAAGGCTTCTTCAAGGTAAAGATGTATCTCTGTGAGATGAATTAACAGAACACAGAGCAGTTTCTCAGAAAGCTTTTTCCAGTTTTGAACGGAAGATATTTCCTTTTTCACCATAGCCCTCTATGGCCTTGCAAATATCAGTTTGCCAATTCCAAAAGATCGGCTTTAGCGAAAGGCTTCTTCAAGGTAAAGATGTATCTCTGTGAGATGAATTAACAGAACACAGAGCCGTTTCTCAGAAAGCTTCTTTCCAGTTTGGAACGGAAGATATTTATTTTTCACCATAGCCCTCTATGGGCTTCCAAATATCACTTTGCCAATTCCTCAAGAACAGCCTTAGCGAAAGGCTTCTTGAAGGGAAAGATGTACCTCTGTGAGATGAATTAACAGATCACAGAGCAGTTTCTCAGAAAGCTTCTTTCCAGTTTTGAACGGAAGATATTTCCTTTTTCACCGTAGCCCTCTAAGGGCTTCCAAATATCCCTTTGCCAATTCCACAAGAATAGCCTTAGCTTTTCAAGGGTAAGATGTAACTCTGTGAGATGAATTAACAGAACACAGAGCAGTTTCTCAGAAAGCTTCTTTCCAGTTTTGAACGGATGATATTTCCTTTTTCACCCTAGCCCTCTATGGGCTTCCAAATATCCCTTTGCCAATTCCACAAGAACAGCCTTAGCGAAAGGCTTCTTGAAGGGAAAGATGTAACTCTGTGAGATGAATGGACAGAACACAGAGCAGTTTCTCAGAAAGCTTCTTTCCAGGTTCGAACGGAAGATATTTCCTTTTTCCCCATAGCCCTCTATGGGCTTCCAAATATCCCTTTGCCAATTCCACAAGAACAGCCTTAGCGAAAGGCTTCTTGAAGGGAAAGATGTAACTCTGTGAGATGAATTAACAGAACACAGAGCAGTTTCTCAGAAAGCTTCTTTCCAGTTTTGAACGGAAGATATTTCCTTTTTCACCATATCCCTCTATGGCCTTGCAAATATCAGTTTGTCAATTCCAAAGATCGGCTTTATCGAAAGGCTTCTTCAAGGTAAAGATGTATCTCTGTGAGATGAATTAACAGAACACAGAGCAGTTTCTCAGAAAGCTTCTTTCCAGTTTGGAACGGAAGGTATTTATTTTTCACCATAGCCCTCTATGGGCTTCCAAATATCACTTTGCCAATTCCACAAGAATAGCCTTAGCTTTTGAAGGGAAAGATGTAACTGTATGAGATGAATTAACAGAACACAGAGCAGTTTCTCAGAAAGCTTCTTTCCAGTTTTGAACGGAAGATATTTCCTTTTTCACCATAGCCCTCTATGGGCTTCCAAATATCACTTTGCCAATTCCGCAAGAACAGCCTTAGCGAATGGCTTCTTGAAGGGAAAGATGTAACTCTGCTATGAATTAGCAGAACACAGAGCAGTTTCTCAGAAAGCATCTTTCCAGTTTTGAACGGAAGATATTTCCTTTTTCACCATAGCCCTCTATGGCCTTGCAAATATCAGTTTGCCAATTCCAAAAGATCGGCTTTATCGAAAGGCTACTTCAAGTTAAAGATAAATCTCTGTGAGATGAATTAACAGAACACAGAGCAGTTTTTCAGAAAGCTTCTTTCCAGTTTGCAACGGAAGATATTTATTTTTCACCATAGCCCTCTATGGGCTTCCAAATATCACTTTGCCATTTCCACATAAACAGCCTTAGCGAAAGGCTTCTTGAAGGGAAAGATGTAACTCTGTGAGATGAATTAACAGAACACAGAGCAGTTTCTCAGAAAGCTTCTTTCCAGTTTTGAAAGGAAGATATTTCCTTTTTCACCATAGCCTTCTTTGGGCTTCCAAGTATCACTTTGCCAATTCCACAAGAACAGCCTTGGCGAAAGGCTTCTTGAAGGAAAGATATAACTCTGTGCGATGAATGAACAGAACAAAGAGCAGTTTCTCAGAAAGCTTCTTTCCAGTTTTGAACAGAAGATATTTCCTTTTCACCATAGCCCTCTATGGCCTTGCAAATATCAGTTTGCCAATTCCAAAATATCGGCTTTAGCGAAAGGCTTCTTCAAGGTAAAGATGTATCTCTGTGAGATGAATTAACAGAACTCAGAGCAGTTTCTCAGAAAGCTTCTTTCCAGTTTTGAACGGAAGATATTTATTTTTCACCGTAGCCCTCTATGGGCTTCCAAATATCACTTTGCCAATTACACAAGAACAGCCTTAGCGAAAGGCTTCTTGAAGGGAAAGATGTAACTCAGTGAGATCAATTAACAGAACACAGAGCAGTTTCTCAGAAAGCTTCTTTCCAGTTTTGAACGGAAGATATTTCCTTTTTCACCATAGCCCTCTAAGGGCTTCCAAATATCACTTTGCCAATTCCAAAACACGGCTTTAGCGAAAGGCTTCTTTAAGAGAAAGATGTAATTCTGTGAGATGCAGTAACAGAACAAAGAGCAGTTCCTCAGAAAGCTTCTTTCCAGTTTTGAACGGAAGATATGTCCTTTTTCACCATAGCCCTCTACGGGCTTCCAAATATCCTGTGCCAATTCCACAAGAACAGCCTTAGCGAAAGGCTTTTGAAGGAAAGATGTAAGTCTCTGTGAGATGAATTAACAGAACACAGAGCAGTTTCTCAGAAAGTTTCTTTCCAGTTTTGAACGGAAGATATTTCCTTATTCACCATCCCTCTATGGTCTTCCAAATATCACTTGCCAATTCCACAAGAACAGCCTTAGCGAAACGCTTTTTCAAGGAAAGATGTAACTCTGTGAGATGAATTAACAGAACACAGAGCAGTTTCTCAGAAAGCTTCTTCCAGTTTTGAACGGAAGATATTTCCTTTTCACCATAGCCCTCTATTGGCTTCCAAATATCACTTTGCCAATTCCACAAGAACAGCCTTAGCGAAAGGCTTCTTCAAGGTAAAGATGTATCTCTGTGAGATGAATTAACAGAACACAGAGCAGTTTCTCAGAAAGCTTTTTCCAGTTTTGAACGGAAGATATTTCCTTTTTCACCATAGCCCTCTATGGGCTTCCAAATATCACTTTGCCAATTCCAAAGAACAGCCTTAGCGAAAGGCTTCTTGAAGGAAAGATGTAACTCTGTGAGATGAATTAACAGAACACAGAGCAGTTTCTCAGAAAGCTTCTTTCCAGTTTTGAACGGAAGATATTTTTTTCACCATAGCCCTCTATGGGCTTCCAAATATCACTTTGCCAATTCCACAAGAACAGCCTTAGCGAAAGGCTTTTTGAAGGGAAAGATGTAACTCTGTGAGATGAATTAACAGAACACAGAGCAGTTTCTCAGAAAGCTTCTTTCCAGTTTTGAACGGAAGATATTTCCTTTTTCACCATAGCCCTCTAAGGGCTTCCAAATATCCCTTTGCCAATTCCACAAGAATAGCCTTAGCGAAAGGCTTCTTGAAGGGAAAGATGTAACTGTATGAGATGAATTAACAGAACACAGAGCAGTTTCTCAGAAAGCTTCTTTCCAGTTTTGAACGGAAGATATTTCCTTTTTCACCATAGCCCTCTATGGGCTTCCAAATATCACTTTGCCAATTCCACAAGAACAGCCTTAGCGAAAGGCTTCTTGAAGGGAAAGATGTAACTCTGAGATGAATTAACAGAACACAGAGCAGTTTCTCAGAAAGCTTCTTTCCAGTTTTGAACGGAAGATATTTCCTTTTTCACCATAGCCCTCTATGGGCTTCCAAATATCACTTTGCCAATTCCAAAAGATCAGCTTTAGCGAAAGGCTTTTTGAAGGGAAAGATGTAACTCTGTGAGATGAATTAACAGAACACAGAGCAGTTTCTCAGAAAGCTTCTTTCCAGTTTTGAACGGAAGATATTTCCTTTTTCACCATAGCCCTCTATGGGCTTCCAAATATCACTTTGCCAATTCCACAAGAACAGCCTTAGCGAAAGGCTTCTTGAAGGGAAAGATGTAACTCTGTGAGATGAATTAACAGAACACAGAGCAGTTTCTCAGAAAGCTTCTTTCCAGTTTTGAACGGAAGATATTTCCTTTTTCACCATAGCCTTCTTTGGGCTTCCAAGTATCACTTTGCCAATTCCACAAGAACAGCCTTGGCGAAAGGCTTCTTGAAGGGAAAGATGTAACTCTGTGAGATGAATTAACAGAACACAGAGCAGTTTCTCAGAAAGCTTCTTTCCAGTTTTGAACGGAAGATATTTCCTTTTTCACCATATCCTCTATGGGCTTCCAAATATCACTTTGCCAATTCCACAAGAACAGCCTTAGCGAAAGGCTTTTTGAAGGAAAGATGTAACTCTGTGAGATGAATTAACAGAACACAGAGCAGTTTCTCAGAAAGCTTCTTTCCAGTTTTGAACGGAAGATATTTCCTTTTCACCATAGCCTCTATGGGCTTCCAAATATCACTTTGCCAATTCCACAAGAACAGCCTTAGCGAAAGGCTTTGAAGGAAAGATGTAACTCTGTGAGATGAATTAACAGAACACAGAGCAGTTTCTCAGAAAGCTTTTTGAACGGAAGATATTTCCTTTTTCACCATAGCCTCTATGGGCTTCCAAATATCACTTTGCCAATTCCACAAGAACAGCCTTAGCGAAAGGCTTCTTGAAGGAAAGATGTAACTCTGTGAGATGAATTAACAGAACACAGAGCAGTTTCTCAGAAAGCTTCTTTCCAGTTTTGAACGGAAGATATTTCCTTTTTCACCATAGCCTCTATGGGCTTCCAAATATCACTTTGCCAATTCCACAAGAACAGCCTTTAGCGAAAGGCTTCTTGAAGGAAAGATGTAACTCTGTGAGATGAATTAACAGAACACAGAGCAGTTTCTCAGAAAGCTTCTTTCCAGTTTTGAACGGAAGATATTTCCTTTTTCACCATAGCCCTCTATGGGCTTCCAAATATCACTTTGCCAATTCCACAAGAACAGCCTTAGCGAAAGGCTTCTTGAAGGGAAAGATGTAACTCTGTGAGATGAATTAACAGAACACAGAGCAGTTTCTCAGAAAGCTTCTTTCCAGTTTTGAACGGAAGATATTTCCTTTTTCACCATAGCCCTCTCTATGGGCTTCCAAATATCACTTTGCCAATTCCACAAGAACAGCCTTAGCGAAAGGCTTCTTGAAGGGAAAGATGTAACTCTGTGAGATGAATTAACAGAACACAGAGCAGTTTCTCAGAAAGCTTCTTTCCAGTTTTGAACGGAAGATATTTCCTTTTCACCATAGCCCTCTATGGGCTTCCAAATATCACTTGCCAATTCCACAAGAACAGCCTTAGCGAAAGGCTTTTTGAAGGAAAGATGTAACTCTGTGAGATGAATTAACAGAACACAGAGCAGTTTCTCAGAAAGCTTCTTTCCAGTTTTGAACGGAAGATATTTCCTTTTCACCATAGCCCTCTATGGGCTTCCAAATATCACTTTGCCAATTCCACAAGAACAGCTTAGCGAAAGGCTTCTTGAAGGGAAAGATGTAACTCTGTGAGATGAATTAACAGAACACAGAGCAGTTTCTCAGAAAGCTTTTCCAGTTTTGAACGGAAGATATTTCCTTTTTCACCATAGCCTCTATGGGCTTCCAAATATCACTTTGCCAATTCCACAAGAACAGCCTTAGCGAAAGGCTTTTGAAGGGAAAGATGTAACTCTGTGAGATGAATTAACAGAACACAGAGCAGTTTCTCAGAAAGCTTCTTTCCAGTTTTGAACGGAAGATATTTCCTTTTTCACCATAGCCCTCTATGGGCTTCCAAATATCACTTTGCCAATTCCACAAGAACAGCCTTAGCGAAAGGCTTCTTGAAGGAAAGATGTAACTCTGTGAGATGAATTAACAGAACACAGAGCAGTTTCTCAGAAAGCTTCTTTCCAGTTTTGAACGGAAGATATTTCCTTTTCACCATAGCCCTCTATGGGCTTCCAAATATCCTTTGCTAATTCCACAAGAACAGCCTTAGCGAAAGGCTTCTTGAAGGGAAAGATGTAACTCTGTGAGATGAATTAACAGAACACAGAGCAGTTTCTCAGAAAGCTTCTTTCCAGTTTTGAACGGAAGATATTTCCTTTTTCACCATAGCCCTCTATGGGCTTCCAAATATCACTTTGCCAATTCCACAAGAACAGCCTTTAGCGAAAGGCTTCTTGAAGGAAAGATGTAACTCTGTGAGATGAATTAACAGAACACAGAGCAGTTTCTCAGAAAGCTTCTTTCCAGTTTTGAACGGAAGATATTTCCTTTTCACCATAGCCCTCTATGGGCTTCCAAATATCACTTTGCCAATTCCACAAGAACAGCCTTAGCGAAAGGCTTCTTGAAGGAAAGATGTAACTCTGTGAGATGAATTAACAGAACACAGAGCAGTTTCTCAGAAAGCTTCTTTCCAGTTTTGAACGGAAGATATTTCCTTTTTCACCATAGCCCTCTATGGGCTTCCAAATATCACTTTGCCAATTCCACAAGAACAGCCTTAGCGAAAGGCTTCTTGAAGGGAAAGATGTAACTCTGTGAGATGAATTAACAGAACACAGAGCAGTTTCTCAGAAAGCTTCTTTCCAGTTTTGAACGGAAGATATTTCCTTTTCACCATAGCCCTCTATGGGCTTCCAAATATCACTTTGCCAATTCCACAAGAACAGCCTTAGCGAAAGGCTTCTTGAAGGAAAGATGTAACTCTGTGAGATGAATTAACAGAACACAGAGCAGTTTCTCAGAAAGCTTCTTTCCAGTTTTGAACGGAAGATATTTCCTTTTCACCATAGCCCTCTATGGGCTTCCAAATATCACTTTGCCAATTCCACAAGAACAGCCTTAGCGAAAGGCTTCTTGAAGGAAAGATGTAACTCTGTGAGATGAATTAACAGAACACAGAGCAGTTTCTCAGAAAGCTTCTTCCAGTTTTGAACGGAAGATATTTCCTTTTTCACCATAGCCCTCTATGGGCTTCCAAATATCACTTTGCCAATTCCACAAGAACAGCCTTAGCGAAAAAGGCTTTTTGAAGGAAAGATGTAACTCTGTGAGATGAATTAACAGAACACAGAGCAGTTTCTCAGAAAGCTTCTTTCCAGTTTTGAACGGAAGATATTTCCTTTTTCACCATAGCCCTCTATGGGCTTCCAAATATCACTTTGCCAATTCCACAAGAACAGCCTTAGCGAAAGGCTTTGAAGGAAAGATGTAACTCTGTGAGATGAATTAACAGAACACAGAGCAGTTTCTCAGAAAGCTTCTTTCCAGTTTTGAACGGAAGATATTTTTTTCACCATAGCCCTCTATGGGCTTCCAAATATCACTTTGCCAATTCCACAAGAACAGCCTTAGCGTAAAGGCTTCTTGAAGGAAAGATGTAACTCTGTGAGATGAATTAACAGAACACAGAGCAGTTTCTCAGAAAGCTTCTTTCCAGTTTTGAACGGAAGATATTTCCTTTTCACCATAGCCCTCTATGGGCTTCCAAATATCCTTTGCCAATTCCACAAGAACAGCCTTAGCGAAAGGCTTCTTGAAGGGAAAGATGTAACTCTGTGAGATGAATTAACAGAACACAGAGCAGTTTCTCAGAAAGCTTCTTTCCAGTTTTGAACGGAAGATATTTCCTTTTTCACCATAGCCCTCTATGGGCTTCCAAATATCGCTTTGCCAATTCCACAAGAACAGCCTTAGCGAAAGGCTTCTTGAAGGGAAAGATGTAACTCTGTGAGATGAATTAACAGAACACAGAGCAGTTTCTCAGAAAGCTTCTTTCCAGTTTTGAACGGAAGATATTTCCTTTTTCACCATTCTATGGGCTTCCAAATATCACTTTGCCAATTCCACAAGAACAGCCTTAGCAAAGGCTTCTTGAAGGGAAAGATGTAACTCTGTGAGATGAATTAACAGAACACAGAGCAGTTTCTCAGAAAGCTTCTTTCCAGTTTTCAACGGAAGATATTTCCTTTTCACCATAGCCCTCTATGGGCTTCCAAATATCACTTTGCCAATTCCACAAGAACAGCCTTTAGCGAAAGGCTTTTGAAGGAAAGATGTAACTCTGTGAGATGAATTAACAGAACACAGAGCAGTTTCTCAGAAAGCTTCTTTCCAGTTTGAACGGAAGATATTTTTTTCACCATAGCCCTCTATGGTCTTCCAAATATCACTTTGCCAATTCCACAAGAACAGCCTTAGCAAAAAAGGCTTTTGAAGGGAAAGATGTAACTCTGTGAGATGAATTAACAGAACACAGAGCAGTTTCTCAGAAAGCTTCTTCCAGTTTTGAACGGAAGATATTTCCTTTTTCACCATAGCCCTCTATGGGCTTCCAAATATCACTTTGCCAATTCCACAAGAACAGCCTTAGCGAAAGGCTTTGAAGGAAAGATGTAACTCTGTGAGATGAATTAACAGAACACAGAGCAGTTTCTCAGAAAGCTTCTTCCAGTTTTGAACGGAAGATATTTCCTTTTTCACCATAGCCCTCTATGGGCTTCCAAATATCACTTTGCCAATTCCACAAGAACAGCCTTAGCGAAAGGCTTTTGAAGGGAAAGATGTAACTCTGTGAGATGAATTAACAGAACACAGAGCAGTTTCTCAGAAAGCTTCTTTCCAGTTTTGAACGGAAGATATTTCTTTTTCACCATAGCCTCTATGGGCTTCCAAATATCACTTTGCCAATTCCACAAGAACAGCCTTAGAAGGCTTTTGAAGGGAAAGATGTAACTCTGTGAGATGAATTAACAGAACACAGAGCAGTTTCTCAGAAAGCTTCTTTCCAGTTTTGAACGGAAGATATTTCCTTTTTCACCATAGCCCTCTATGGGCTTCCAAATATCACTTTGCCAATTCCACAAGAACAGCCTTAGCGAAAGGCTTCTTGAAGGAAAGATGTAACTCTGTGAGATGAATTAACAGAACACAGAGCAGTTTCTCAGAAAGCTTCTTTCCAGTTTTGAACGGAAGATATTTCCTTTTTCACCATAGCCCTCTATGGGCTTCCAAATATCACTTTGCCAATTCCACAAGAACAGCCTTTAGCGAAAGGCTTCTTGAAGGGAAAGATGTAACTCTGTGAGATGAAGTAACAGAACACAGAGCAGTTTCTCAGAAAGCTTCTTTCCAGTTTTGAACGGAAGATATTTCCTTTTTCACCATAGCCCTCTATGGGCTTCCAAATATCACTTTGCCAATTCCACAAGAACAGCCTTAGCGAAAGGCTTCTTGAAGGGAAAGATGTAACTCTGTGAGATGAATTAACAGAACACAGAGCAGTTTCTCAGAAAGCTTCTTCCAGTTTTGAACGGAAGATATTTCCTTTTCACCATATCCTCTATGGGCTTCCAAATATCAGTTTGCCAATTCCAAAAGAACAGCTTTAGCGAAAGGCTTCTTGAAGGTAAAGATGTATCTCTGTGAGATGAATTAACAGAACACAGAGCAGTTTCTCAGAAAGCTTCTTTCCAGTTTTGAACGGAAGATATTTATTTTCCTTAGCCCTCTTGGGCTTCCAAATATCACTTTGCCAATTCCACAAGAACAGCCTTAGCAAAGGCTTCTTGAAGGGAAAGATGTAACTCTGTGAGATGAATTAACAGAACACAGAGCAGTTTCTCAGAAAGCTTCTTTCCAGTTTTGAACGGAAGATATTTCCTTTTTCACCATAGCCCTCTATGGGCTTCCAAATATCACTTTGCCAATTCCACAAGAACAGCCTTTAGCGAAAGGCTTGAAGGGAAAGATGTAACTCTGTGAGATGAATTAACAGAACACAGCAGCAGTTTCTCAGAAAGCTTCTTTCCAGTTTTGAACGGAAGATATTTCCTTTTTCACCATATCCCTCTATGGGCTTCCAAATATCATTTGCCAATTCCACAAGAACAGCCTTAGCGAAAGGCTTTTGAAGGAAAGATGTAACTCTGTGAGATGAATTAACAGAACACAGAGCAGTTTCTCAGAAAGCTTCTTTCCAGTTTTGAACGGAAGATATTTCCTTTCACCATAGCCCTCTATGGGCTTCCAAATATCACTTTGCCAATTCCACAAGAACAGCCTTAGCGAAAGGCTTCTTGAAGGGAAAGATGTAACTCTGTGAGATGAATTAACAGAACACAGAGCAGTTTCTCAGAAAGCTTCTTTCCAGTTTTGAACGGAAGATATTTCCTTTTCACCATAGCCTCTATGGGCTTCCAAATATCACTTTGCCAATTCCACAAGAACGCCTTAGCGAAAGGCTTCTTGAAGGGAAAGATGTAACTCTGTGAGATGAATTAACAGAACACAGAGCAGTTTCTCAGAAAGCTTCTTTCCAGTTTTGAACGGAAGATATTTCCTTTTTCACCATAGCCCTCTATGGGCTTCCAAATATCACTTTGCCAATTCCAAAGAACAGCCTTAGCGAAAGGCTTCTTGAAGAGAAAGATGTAACTCTGTGAGATGAATTTACAGAACACAGAGCAGTTTCTCAGAAAGCTTCTTTCCAGTTTTGAACGGAAGATATTTATTTTTCACCATAGCCTCTATGGGCTTCCAAATATCACTTTGCCAATTCCACAAGAACAGCCTTAGCGAAAGGCTTCTTGAAGGGAAAGATGTAACTCTGTGAGATGAATTAACAGAACACAGAGCAGTTTCTCAGAAAGCTTCTTTCCAGTTTTGAACGGAAGATATTTCCTTTTCACCATAGCCCTCTATGGGCTTCCAAATATCACTTTGCCAATTCCACAAGAACAACCTTAGCGAAAGGTTTTTTGAAGGGAAAGATGTAACTCTGTGAGATGAATTAACAGAACACAGAGCAGTTTCTCAGAAAGCTTCTTTCCAGTTTTGAACGGAAGATATTTCTTTTCACCATAGCCCTCTATGGGCTTCCAAATATCACTTTGCCAATTCCACAAGAACAGCCTTAGCGAAAGGCTTGAAGGGAAAGATGTAACTCTGTGAGATGAATTAACAGAACACAGAGCAGTTTCTCAGAAAGCTTCTTTCCAGTTTTGAACGGAAGATATTTTTTTTCACCATAGCCCTCTATGGGCTTCCAAATATCACTTTGCCAATTCCAAAGAACAGCCTTAGCGAAAGGCTTCTTGAAGGGAAAGATGTCTCTGTGAGATGAATTAACAGAACACAGAGCAGTTTCTCAGAAAGCTTCTTTCCAGTTTTGAACGGAAGATATTTCCTTTTCACCATAGCCTCTATGGGCTTCCAAATATTTGCCAATTCCAAAAGAACAGCCTTAGCGAAAGGCTTCTTGAAGGAAAGATGTAACTCTGTGAGATGAATTAACAGAACACAGAGCAGTTTCTCAGAAAGCTTCTTTCCAGTTTTGAACGGAAGATATTTCCTTTTTCATCCATAGCCCTCTATGGGCTTCCAAATATCACTTTGCCAATTCCACAAGAACAGCCTTAGCGAAAGGCTTCTTGAAGGAAAGATGTAACTCTGTGAGATGAATTAACAGAACACAGAGCAGTTTCTCAGAAAGCTTCTTTCCAGTTTTGAACGGAAGATATTTCCTTTTCACCATAGCCCTCTATGGGCTTCCAAATATCACTTTGCCAATTCCACAAGAACAGCCTTAGCGAAAGGCTTCTTGAAGGAAAGATGTAACTCTGTGAGATGAATTAACAGAACACAGAGCAGTTTCTCAGAAAGCTTCTTTCCAGTTTTGAACGGAAGATATTTCCTTTTCACCATAGCCCTCTATGGGCTTCCAAATATCACTTTGCCAATTCCACAAGAACAGCCTTAGCGAAAGGCTTTTGAAGGAAAGATGTAACTCTGTGAGATGAATTAACAGAACACAGAGCAGTTTCTCAGAAAGCTTCTTTCCAGTTTTGAACGGAAGATATTTCCTTTTCACCATAGCCCTCTATGGGCTTCCAAATATCACTTGCCAATTCCACAAGAACAGCCTTAGCGAAAGGCTTTTGAAGGAAAGATGTAACTCTGTGAGATGAATTAACAGAACACAGAGCAGTTTCTCAGAAAGCTTCTTTCCAGTTTTGAACGGAAGATATTTCCTTTTCACCATAGCCCTCTATGGGCTTCCAAATATCACTTTGCCAATTCCACAAGAACAGCCTTAGCGAAAGGCTTCTTGAAGGAAAGATGTAACTCTGTGAGATGAAGTAACAGAACACAGAGCAGTTTCTCAGAAAGCTTCTTTCCAGTTTTGAACGGAAGATATTTCCTTTTCACCATAGCCCTCTATGGGCTTCCAAATATCACTTTGCCAATTCCACAAGAACAGCCTTAGCGAAAGGCTTCTTGAAGGAAAGATGTAACTCTGTGAGATGAAGTAACAGAACACAGAGCAGTTTCTCAGAAAGCTTCTTTCCAGTTTTGAACGGAAGATATTTCCTTTTCACCATAGCCCTCTATGGGCTTCCAAATATCCTTTGCCAATTCCAAAAGAACAGCCTTAGCGAAAGGCTTCTTGAAGGAAAGATGTAACTCTGTGAGATGAATTAACAGAACACAGAGCAGTTTCTCAGAAAGCTTCTTTCCAGTTTTGAACGGAAGATATTTCCTTTTCACCATAGCCCTCTATGGGCTTCCAAATATCAGTTTGCCAATTCCAAAAGAACAGCTTAGCGAAAGGCTTCTTGAAGGTAAAGATGTATCTCTGTGAGATGAATTAACAGAACACAGAGCAGTTTCTCAGAAAGCTTCTTTCCAGTTTTGAACGGAAGATATTTATTTTTCACCATAGCCTCTATGGGCTTCCAAATATCACTTTGCCAATTCCACAAGAACAGCCTTAGCGAAAGGCTTTTGAAGGAAAGATGTAACTCTGTGAGATGAATTAACAGAACACAGAGCAGTTTCTCAGAAAGCTTCTTTCCAGTTTTGAACGGAAGATATTTCCTTTTCACCATAGCCCTCTATGGCTTCCAAATATCACTTTGCCAATTCCACAAGAACAGCCTTAGCGAAAGGCTTCTTGAAGGAAAGATGTAACTCTGTGAGATGAATTAACAGAACACAGAGCAGTTTCTCAGAAAGCTTCTTTCCAGTTTTGAACGGAAGATATTTCCTTTTCACCATAGCCTCTATGGTCTTCCAAAT
The DNA here is from genome assembly GCA_023783455.1 of Erythrocebus patas. Lineage (NCBI taxonomy): Eukaryota > Metazoa > Chordata > Mammalia > Primates > Cercopithecidae > Erythrocebus > Erythrocebus patas. The sequence continues at coordinate 18,413 of JAKFHT010001126.1, read as the reverse complement.
ATCACTTTGCCAATTCCACAAGAACAGCCTTAGCGAAAGGCTTCTTGAAGGAAAGATGTAACTCTGTGAGATGAATTAACAGAACACAGAGCAGTTTCTCAGAAAGCTTCTTTCCAGTTTTGAACGGAAGATATTTCCTTTTCACCATAGCCCTCTATGGGCTTCCAAATATCACTTTGCCAATTCCACAAGAACAGCCTTAGCGAAAGGCTTCTTGAAGTGAAAGATGTAACTCTGTGAGATGAATTAACAGAACACAGAGCAGTTTCTCAGAAAGCTTCTTTCCAGTTTTGAACGGAAGATATTTCCTTTTGCACCATAGCCCTCTATGGGCTTCCAAATATCACTTTGCCAATTCCAAAAGAACGGCTTTAGCGAAAGGCTTCTTGAAGGTAAAGATGTAACTCTGTGAGATGAAGTAACAGAACACAGAGCAGTTTCTCAGAAAGCTTCTTTCCAGTTTTGAACGGAAGATATTTCCTTTTTCACCATAGCCCTCTATGGGCTTCCAAATATCCCTTTGCCAATTCCACAAGAACAGCCTTAGCGAAAGGCTTCTTGAAGGGAAAGATGTAACTCTGTGAGATGAATTAACAGAACACAGAGCAGTTTCTCAGAAAGCTTCTTTCCAGTTTTGAACGGAAGATATTTCCTTTTCACCATATCCCTCTATGGCCTTGCAAATATCAGTTTGCCAATTCCAAAAGAACAGCCTTAGCGAAAGGCTTCTTCAAGGTAAAGATGTATCTCTGTGAGATGAATTAACAGAACACAGAGCAGTTTCTCAGAAAGCTTCTTTCCAGTTTTGAACGGAAGATATTTATTTTTCACCATAGCCCTCTAAGGGCTTCCAAATATCACTTTGCCAATTCCACAAGAACAGCCTTAGCGAAGGCTTCTTGAAGGGAAAGATGTAACTCTGTGAGATCAATTAACAGAACACAGAGCAGTTTCTCAGAAAGCTTCTTTCCAGTTTTGAACGGAAGATATTTCCTTTTTCACCATAGCCCTCTATGGGCTTCCAAATATCACTTTGCCAATTCCACAAGAACAGACTTAGCGAAAGGCTTTTGAAGGAAAGATGTAACTCTGTGAGATGAATTAACAGAACACTGAGCAGTTTCTCAGAAAGCTTCTTTCCAGTTTTGAACGGAAGATATTTCCTTTTTCACCATAGCCCTCTATGGGCTTCCAAATATCACTTTGCCAATTCCACAAGAACAGCCTTAGCGAAAGGCTTCTTGAAGGGAAAGATGTAACTCTGTGAGATGAATTAACAGAACACAGAGCAGTTTCTCAGAAAGCTTCTTTCCAGTTTTGAACGGAAGATATTTCCTTTTTCACCCTAGCCCTCTATGGGCTTCCAAATATCACTTTGCCAATTCCACAAGAACAGCCTTAGAGAAAGGCTTTTTGAGAGGGAAAGGTGTAACTCTGTGAGATGAATTAACAGAACACAGAGCAGTTTCTCAGAAAGCTTCTTTCCAGTTTTGAACGGAAGATATTTCCTTTTTCACCATAGCCCTCTATGGGCTTCCAAATATCACTTTGCCAATTCCACAAGAACAGCCTTAGCGAAAGGCTTCTTGAAGGGAAAGATGTAACTCTGTGAGATGAATTAACAGAACACAGAGCAGTTTCTCAGAAAGCTTCTTTCCAGTTTTGAACGGAAGATATTTCCTTTTTCACCATAGCCCTCTATGAGCTTCCAAATATCACTTTGCCAATTCCAAAAGAACGGCTTTAGCGAAAGGCCTCTTGAAGGTAAAGATGTAACTCTGTGAGATGAAGTAACAGAACACAGAGCAGTTTCTCAGAAAGCTTCTTTCCAGTTTTGAACGGAAGATATTTATTTTTCACCATAGCCCTCTATGGGCTTCCAAATATCACTTTGCCAATTCCACAAGAACAGCCTTAGCGAAAGGCTTCTTGAAGGGAAAGATGTAACTCTGTGAGATCAATTAACAGAACACAGAGCAGTTTCTCAGAAAGCTTCTTTCCAGTTTTGAACGGAAGATATTTCCTTTTTCACCATAGCCCTCTATGGGCTTCCAAATATCCCTTTGCCAATTCCACAAGAACAGCCTTGGCGAAAGGCTTCTTGAAGGGAAAGATGTAACTCTGTGAGATGAATTAACAGAACACTGAGCAGTTTCTCAGAAAGCTTCTTTCCGATTTCGAACGGAAGATATGTCCTTTTTCACCGTATCCCTCTATGGTCTTCCAAATATCACTTTGCCAATTCCACAAGAACAACCTTAGCGAAACGCTTTTTCAAGGGTAAGATGTAACTCTGTGAGATGAATTAACAGAACACAGAGCAGTTTCTCAGAAAGCTTCTTTCCAGTTTTGAACGGAAGATATTTCCTTTTTCACCATAGCCCTCTATGGGCTTCCAAATATCCCTTTGCCAATTCCACCAGAACAGCCTTAGCGAAAGGCTTCTTGAAGGGAAAGATGTATCTCTGTGAGATGAATTAACAGAACACAGAGCAGTTTCTCAGAAAGCTTCTTTCCAGTTTGGAACGGAAGATATTTATTTTTCACCATAGCCCTCTATGGGCTTCCAAATATCACTTTGCCAATTCCGAAAGAACAGCCTTAGCGAAAGGCTTCTTGAAGGGAAAGATGTAACTCTGTGAGATGAATTAACAGAACACAGAGCAGTTTCTCAGAAAGCATCTTTCCAGTTTTGAACGGAAGATATTTCCTTTTTCACCATAGCCCTCTATGGCCTTGCAAATATCAGTTTGCCAATTCCAAAAGATCGGCTTTAGCGAAAGGCTTCTTGAAGGGAAAGATGTAAGTCTGTGAGATGAATTGACAGAACACAGAGCAGTTTCTCAGAAAGCTTCTTTCCAGTTTGGAACGGAAGATATTTCCTTTTTCACCTTAGCCCTCTAAGGGCTTCCAAATATCACTTTGTCAATTCCACAAGAACAGCCTTATCGAAAGGCTAATTGAAGGGAAAGATGTAACTCTGTGAGATGAATTAACAGAACACAGAGCAGTTTCTCAGAAAGCTTCTTTCCAGTTTTGAACGGAAGATATTTCTTTTTTCACCATAGCCCTCTATGGGCTTCCAAATATCACTTTGCCAATTCCAAAAGAACGGCTTTAGCGAAAGGCTTCTTGAAGGTAAAGATGTAACTCTGTGAGATGAAGTAACAGAACACAGAGCAGTTTCTCAGAAAGCTTCTTTCCAGTTTTGAACGGAAGATATTTATTTTTCACCATAGCCCTCTATGGGCTTCCAAATATCACTTTGCCAATTCCACAAGAACAGCCTTAGCGAAAGGCTTCTTGAAGGGAAAGATGTAACTCTGTGAGATCAATTAACAGAACACAGAGCAGTTTCTCAGAAAGCTTCTTTCCAGTTTTGAACGGAAGATATTTCCTTTTTCACCATAGCCCTCTATGGGCTTCCAAATATCACTTTGCCAATTCCACAAGAACAGCCTTAGCGAAAGGCTTCTTGAAGGGAAAGATGTAACTCTGTGAGATGAATTAACAGAACACTGAGCAGTTTCTCAGAAAGCTTCTTTCCGAATTCGAACGGAAGATATGTCCTTTTTCACCATATCCCTCTATGGTCTTCCAAATATCACTTTGCCAATTCCACAAGAACGGCTTTAGCGAAAGGCTTTTGAAGGGAAAGATGTAACTCTGTGAGATGAATTAACAGAACACAGAGCAGTTTCTCAGAAAGCTTCTTCCAGTTTTGAACGGAAGATATTTCTTTTTCACCATAGCCCTCTATGGGCTTCCAAATATCCTTTGCCAATTCCACAAGAACAGCCTTAGCGAAAGGCTTCTTGAAGGTAAAGATGTATCTCTGTGAGATGAATTAACAGAACACAGAGCAGTTTCTCAGAAAGCTTCTTTCCAGTTTGGAACGGAAGATATTTATTTTTCACCATAGCCCTCTATGGGCTTCCAAATATCACTTTGCCAATTCCGCAAGAACAGCCTTAGCGAAAGGCTTCTTGAAGGGAAAGATGTAACTCTGTGAGATGAATTAGCAGAACACAGAGCAGTTTCTCAGAAAGCATCTTTCCAGTTTTGAACGGAAGATATTTCCTTTTTCACCATAGCCCTCTATGGCCTTGCAAATATCAGTTTGCCAATTCCAAAAGATCGGCTTTAGCGAAAGGCTTCTTGAAGGGAAAGATGTAAGTCTGTGAGATGAATTGACAGAACACAGAGCAGTTTCTCAGAAAGCTTCTTTCCAGTGTGGAACGGAAGATATTTCCTTTTTCATCTTAGCCCTCTAAGGGCTTCCAAATATCACTTTGTCAATTCCACAAGAACAGCCTTATCGAAAGGCTAATTGAAGGGAAAGATGTAACTCTGTGAGATGAATTAACAGAACACAGAGCAGTTTCTCAGAAAGCTTCTTTCCAGTTTTGAACGGAAGATATTTCTTTTTTCACCATAGCCCTCTATGGGCTTCCAAATATCCCTTTGCCAATTCCACAAGAACATCCTTAGAGAAAGGGTTCTTGAAGGGAAAGATGTAAGTCTGTGAGATGAATTGACAGAACACAGAGCAGTTTCTCAGAAAGCTTCTTTCCAGTTTTGAACGGAAGATATTTTCTTTTTCACCATAGCCCTCTATGGGCTTCCAAATATCACTTTGCCAATTCCACAAGAACAGCCTTAGCGAAAGGCTTTTTGAAGGGAAAGATGTAACTCTGTGAGATGAATTAACAGAACACAGAGCAGTTTCTCAAGCTTCTTTCCAGTTTTGAACGGAAGATATTTCTTTTTCACCATAGCCCTCTATGGGCTTCCAAATATCCTTTGCCAATTCCACAAGAACAGCCTTAGCGAAAGGCTTCTTGAAGGAAAGATGTAACTCTGTGAGATGAATTGACAGAACACAGAGCAGTTTCTCAGAAAGCTTCTTTCCAGTTTTGAACGGAAGATATTTCCTTTTTCACCATAGCCCTCTATGGGCTTCCAAATATCACTTTGCCAATTCCACAAGAACAGCCTTAGCGAAAGGCTTTTGAAGGAAAGATGTAACTCTGTGAGATGAATTAACAGAACACAGAGCAGTTTCTCAGAAAGCTTCTTTCCAGTTTTGAACGGAAGATATTTCCTTTTTCACCATAGCCCTCTATGGGCTTCCAAATATCACTTTTCCAATTCCACAAGAACAGCCTTAGCGAAAGGCTTCTTGAAGGGAAAGATGTAACTCTGTGAGATGAATTAACAGAACACAGAGCAGTTTCTCAGAAAGCTTCTTTCCAGTTTTGAACGGAAGATATTTCCTTTTTCACCATAGCCCTCTATGGGCTTCCAAATATCACTTTGCCAATTCCAAAAGAACGGCTTTAGCGAAAGGCTTCTTGAAGGTAAAGATGTAACTCTGTGAGATGAAGTAACAGAACACAGAGCAGTTTCTCAGAAAGCTTCTTTCCAGTTTTGAACGGAAGATATTTCCTTTTTCACCATAGCCCTCTATGGGCTTCCAAATATCCCTTTGCCAATTCCACAAGAACAGCCTTAGCGAAAGGCTTCTTGAAGGGAAAGATGTAACTCTGTGCGATGAATTAACAGAACACAGAGCAGTTTCTCAGGAAGCTTCTTTCTAGTTTTGAACGGAAGATATTTCCTTTTTCACCATATCCCTCTATGGCCTTGCAAATATCAGTTTGCCAATTCCAAAAGATCGGCTTTAGCGAAAGGCTTCTTCAAGGTAAAGATGTATCTCTGTGAGATGAATTAACAGAACACAGAGCAGTTTCTCAGAAAGCTTCTTTCCAGTTTGGAACGGAAGATATTTATTTTTCACCATAGCCCTCTATGGGCTTCCAAATATCACTTTGCCAATTCCACAAGAACAGCCTTAGAGAAAGGCTTTTTGAGAGGGAAAGGTGTAACTCTGTGAGATGAATTAACAGAACACAGAGCAGTTTCTCAGAAAGCTTCTTTCCAGTTTTGAACGGAAGATATTTTTTTTCACCATAGCCCTATGGGCTTCCAAATATCACTTTGCCAATTCACAAGAACAGCCTTAGCGAAGGCTTCTTGAAGGTAAAGATGTATCTCTGTGAGATGAAGTAACAGAACACAGAGCAGTTTCTCAAGCTTCTTTCCAGTTTTGAACGGAAGATATTTCCTTTTCACCATAGCCCTCTATGGGCTTCCAAATATCCTTTGCCAATTCCACAAGAACAGCCTTAGCGAAGGCTTCTTGAAGGAAAGATGTAACTCTGTGAGATGAATTGACACAACACAGAGCAGTTTCTCAGAAAGCTTCTTTCCAGTTTTGAACGGAAGATATTTCCTTTTTCACCGTATCCCTCTATGGGCTTCCAAATATCACTTGGCCAATTCCACAAGAACAGCCTTAGCGAAAGGCTTTTGAAGGAAAGATGTAACTCTGTGAGATGAATTAACAGAACACAGAGCAGTTTCTCAGAAAGCTTCTTTCCAGTTTTGAACGGAAGATATTTCCTTTTTCACCATAGCCCTCTATGGGCTTCCAAATATCCTTTGCCAATTCCACAAGAACAGCCTTAGCGAAAGGCTTCTTGAAGGAAAGATGTAACTCTGTGAGATGAATTGACACAACACAGAGCAGTTTCTCAGAAAGCTTCTTTCCAGTTTTGAACGGAAGATATTTCCTTTTCACCGTATCCCTCTATGGGCTTCCAAATATCACTTGGCCAATTCCACAAGAACAGCCTTAGCGAAAGGCTTTTGAAGGAAAGATGTAACTCTGTGAGATGAATTAACAGAACACAGAGCAGTTTCTCAGAAAGCTTCTTTCCAGTTTTGAACGGAAGATATTTCCTTTTTCACCATAGCACTCTATGGGCTTCCAAATATCCCTTTGCCAATTCCACAAGAAGAGACTTAGCGAAAGGCTTCTTGAAGGGAAAGATGTAACTCTGTGAGATGAATTAACAGAACACAGAGCTTTTTCTCAGAAAGATTCTTTCCAGTTTTGAACGGAAGATATTTCCTTCTTCACCATAGCCCTCTATGGGCTTCCAAACATCACTTTGCCAATTCCACAAGAACAGCCTTAGCGAAAGGCTTCTTGAAGGGAAAGATGTAGCTCTGTGAGATGAAGTAACAGAACACAGAGCAGTTTCTCAGAAAGCTTCTTTCCAGTTTTGAACGGAAGATATTTCCTTTTTCACCATAGCCCTCTATGGGCTTCCAAATATCACTTTGCCAATTCCAAAAGAACCGCCTTAGCGAAGGCTTCTTGAAGGTAAAGATGTAACTCTGTGAGATGAAGTAACAGAACACAGAGCAGTTTCTCAGAAAGCTTCTTTCCAGTTTTGAACGGAAGATATTTTTTTTCACCATAGCCCTCTATGGGCTTCCAAATATCCTTTGCCAATTCCACAAGAACAGCCTTAGCGAAAGGCTTCTTGAAGGAAAGATGTAACTCTGTGCGATGAATTAACAGAACACAGAGCAGTTTCTCAGAAAGCTTCTTCTAGTTTTGAACGGAAGATATTTCCTTTTTCACCATATCTTTCTATGGCCTTGCAAATATCAGTTTGCCAATTCCAAAAGATCGGCTTTATCGAAAGGCTTCTTCAAGGTAAAGATGTATCTCTGTAAGATGGATTAACAGAACACAGAGCAGTTTCTCAGAAAGCTTCTTTCCAGTTTGGAACGGAAGATATTTATTTTTCACCATAGCCCTCTATGGGCTTCCAAATATCACTTTGCCAATTCCACAAGAACAGCCTTAGCGAAAGGCTTCTTGAAGGGAAAGATGTAACTCTGTGAGATGAATTAACAGAACACAGAGCAGTTTCTCAGAAAGCTTCTTTCCAGTTTTGAACGGAAGATATTTCCTTTTTCACCGTATCCCTCTATGGTCTTCCAAATATCACTTTGCCAATTCCACAAGAACAGCCTTAGCGAAACGCTTTTCCAAGGGTAAGATGTAACTCTGTGAGATGAATTAACAGAACACAGAGCAGTTTCTCAGAAAGCTTCCTTCCAGGTTTGAACGGAAGATATTTCCTTTTTCACCGTAGCCCTCTATTTGCTTCCAAATATCACTTTGCCAATTCCACAAGAACAGACTTAGCGAAAGGCTTCTTGAAGGGAAAGATGTAACTCTGTGAGATGAATTAACAGAACACAGAGCAGTTTCTCAGAAAGCTTCTTTCCAGTTTTGAACGGAAGATATTTCCTTTTTCACCCTAGCCCTCTATGGGCATCCAAATATCACTTTGCCAATTCCACAAAAACAGCCTTGGAGAAAGGCTTTTTGAGAGGGAAAGGTGTAACTCTGTGAGATGAATTAACAGAACACAGAGCAGTTTCTCAGAAAGCTTCTTTCCAGTTTTGAACGGAAGATATTTCCTTTTTCACCATAGCCCTCTATGGGCTTCCAAATATCACTTTGCCAATTCCACAAGAACAGCCTTAGCGAAAGGCTTCTTGAAGGGAAAGATGTAACTCTGTGAGATGAATTAACAGAACACAGAGCAGTTTCTCAGAAAGCTTCTTTCCAGTTTTGAACGGAAGATATTTCCTTTTTCACCATAGCCCTCTATGAGCTTCCAAATATCACTTTGCCAATTCCAAAAGAACGGCTTTAGCGAAAGGCCTCTTGAAGGTAAAGATGTAACTCTGTGAGATGAAGTAACAGAACACAGAGCAGTTTCTCAGAAAGCTTCTTTCCAGTTTTGAACGGAAGATATTTCCTTTTTCACCATAGCCCTCTATGGGGTTCCAAATATCCCTTTGCCAATTCCACAAGAACAGCCTTAGCGAAAGGCTTCTTGAAGGGAAAGATGTAACTCTGTGCGATGAATTAACAGAACACAGAGCAGTTTCTCAGGAAGCTTCCTTCTAGTTTTGAACGGAAGATATTTCCTTTTTCACCATATCCCTCTATGGCCTTGCAAATATCAGTTTGCCAATTCCAAAAGATCGGCTTTAGCGAAAGGCTTCTTCAAGGTAAAGATGTATCTCTGTGAGATGAATTAAGAGAACACAGAGCAGTTTCTCAGAAAGCTTCTTTCCAGTTTGGAACGGAAGATATTTATTTTTCACCATAGCCCTCTAAGGGCTTCCAAATATCACTTTGCCAATTCCACAAGAACAGCCTTAGCGAAAGGCTTCTTGAAGGGAAAGATGTAACTCTGTGAGATCAATTAACAGAACACAGAGCAGTTTCTCAGAAAGCTTCTTTCCAGTTTTGAACGGAAGATATTTCCTTTTTCACCTTAGCCCTCTATGGGCTTCCAAATATCACTTTGCCAATTCCACAAGAACAGCCTTAGCGAAAGGCTTCTTGAAGGGAAAGATGTAACTCTGTGAGATGAATTAACAGAACACTGAGCAGTTTCTCAGAAAGCTTCTTTCCAGTTTGGAACGGAAGATATTTCCTTTTCACCGTATCCTCTATGGTCTTCCAAATATCACTTTGCCAATTCCACAAGAACAGCCTTAGCGAAAGGCTTTTGAAGGGAAAGATGTAACTCTGTGAGATGAATTAACAGAACACAGAGCAGTTTCTCAGAAAGCTTCTTTCCAGTTTTGAACGGAAGATATTTCCTTTTTCACCCTAGCCCTCTATGGGCTTCCAAATATCCTTTGCCAATTCCACAAGAACAGCCTTAGCGAAAGGCTTCTTGAAGGAAAGATGTAACTCTGTGAGATGAATTAACAGAACACAGAGCAGTTTCTCAGAAAGCTTCTTTCCAGTTTTGAACGGAAGATATTTCCTTTTTCACCATAGCCTCTATGGGCTTCCAAATATCACTTTGCCAATTCCACAAGAACAGCCTTAGCGAAAGGCTTTTGAAGGAAAGATGTAACTCTGTGAGATGAATTAACAGAACACAGAGCAGTTTCTCAGAAAGCTTCTTTCCAGTTTTGAACGGAAGATATTTCCTTTTCACCATAGCCCTCTATGAGCTTCCAAATATCACTTTGCCAATTCCAAAAGAACGGCTTTAGCGAAAGGCCTCTTGAAGGTAAAGATGTAACTCTGTGAGATGAAGTAACAGAACACAGAGCAGTTTCTCAGAAAGCTTCTTTCCAGTTTTGAACGGAAGATATTTATTTTTCACCATAGCCCTCTATGGGCTTCCAAATATCACTTTGCCAATTCCACAAGAACAGCCTTAGCGAAAGGCTTCTTGAAGGGAAAGATGTAACTCTGTGAGATCAATTAACAGAACACAGAGCAGTTTCTCAGAAAGCTTCTTTCCAGTTTTGAACGGAAGATATTTCCTTTTTCAGCTTAGCCTCTAAGGGCTTCCAAGTATCACTTTGCCAATTCCACAAGAACAGCCTTGGCGAAAGGCTTCTTGAAGGGAAAGATGTAACTCTGTGAGATGAATTAACAGAACACTGAGCAGTTTCTCAGAAAGCTTCTTTCCGAATTCGAACGGAAGATATGTCCTTTTTCACCATATCCCTCTATGGTCTTCCAAATATCACTTTGCCAATTCCACAAGAACAACCTTAGCGAAACGCTTTTTCAAGGGTAAGATGTAACTCTGTGAGATGAATTAACAGAACACAGAGCAGTTTCTCAGAAAGCTTCTTTAAAGTTTTGAACGGAAGATATTTCTTTTTTCACCATAGCCCTCTATGGGCTTCCAAATATCCCTTTGCCAATTCCACCAGAACAGCCTTAGCGAAAGGCTTCTTGAAGGGAAAGATGTATCTCTGTGAGATGAATTAACAGAACACAGAGCAGTTTCTCAGAAAGCTTCTTTCCAGTTTGGAACGGAAGATATTTATTTTTCACCATAGCCCTCTATGGGCTTCCAAATATCACTTTGCCAATTCCGAAAGAACAGCCTTAGCGAAAGGCTTCTTGAAGGGAAAGATGTAACTCTGTGAGATGAATTAGCAGAACACAGAGCAGTTTCTCAGAAAGCATCTTTCCAGTTTTGAACGGAAGATATTTCCTTTTTCACCATAGCCCTCTATGGCCTTGCAAATATCAGTTTGCCAATTCCAAAAGATCGGCTTTAGCGAAAGGCTTCTTGAAGGGAAAGATGTAAGTCTGTGAGATGAATTGACAGAACAGAGAGCAGTTTCTCAGAAAGCTTCTTTCCAGTTTGGAACGGAAGATATTTCCTTTTTCATCTTAGCCCTCTAAGGGCTTCCAAATATCACTTTGTCAATTCCACAAGAACAGCCTTATCGAAAGGCTAATTGAAGGGAAAGATGTAACTCTGTGAGATGAATTAACAGAACACAGAGCAGTTTCTCAGAAAGCTTCTTTCCAGTTTTGAACGGAAGATATTTCTTTTTTCACCATAGCCCTCTATGAGCTTCCAAATATCACTTTGCCAATTCCAAAAGAACGGCTTTAGCGAAAGGCCTCTTGAAGGTAAAGATGTAACTCTGTGAGATGAAGTAACAGAACACAGAGCAGTTTCTCAGAAAGCTTCTTTCCAGTTTTGAACGGAAGATATTTATTTTTCACCATAGCCCTCTATGGGCTTCCAAATATCACTTTGCCAATTCCACAAGAACAGCCTTAGCGAAAGGCTTCTTGAAGGGAAAGATGTAACTCTGTGAGATCAATTAACAGAACACAGAGCAGTTTCTCAGAAAGCTTCTTTCCAGTTTTGAACGGAAGATATTTCCTTTTTCAGCTTAGCCTTCTTGGGGCTTCCAAGTATCACTTTGCCAATTCCACAAGAACAGCCTTGGCGAAAGGCTTCTTGAAGGGAAAGATGTAACTCTGTGAGATGAATTAACAGAACACTGAGCAGTTTCTCAGGAAGCTTCTTTCTAGTTTTGAACGGAAGATATGTCCTTTTCACCATATCCCTCTATGGTCTTCCAAATATCACTTTGCCAATTCCACAAGAACAGCCTTAGCGAAAGGCTTTTGAAGGGAAAGATGTAACTCTGTGAGATGAATTAACAGAACACAGAGCAGTTTCTCAGAAAGCTTCTTTAAAGTTTTGAACGGAAGATATTTCTTTTTTCACCATAGCCCTCTATGGGCTTCCAAATATCCCTTTGCCAATTCCACCAGAACAGCCTTAGCGAAAGGCTTCTTGAAGGGAAAGATGTATCTCTGTGAGATGAATTAACAGAACACAGAGCAGTTTCTCAGAAAGCTTCTTTCCAGTTTGGAACGGAAGATATTTATTTTTCACCATAGCCCTCTATGGGCTTCCAAATATCACTTTGCCAATTCCGAAAGAACAGCCTTAGCGAAAGGCTTTTGAAGGAAAGATGTAACTCTGTGAGATGAATTAGCAGAACACAGAGCAGTTTCTCAGAAAGCATCTTTCCAGTTTTGAACGGAAGATATTTCCTTTTTCACCATAGCCCTCTATGGCCTTGCAAATATCAGTTTGCCAATTCCAAAAGATCGGCTTTAGCGAAAGGCTTTTGAAGGAAAGATGTAAGTCTGTGAGATGAATTGACAGAACACAGAGCAGTTTCTCAGAAAGCTTCTTTCCAGTTTGGAACGGAAGATATTTCCTTTTTCATCTTAGCCCTCTAAGGGCTTCCAAATATCACTTTGTCAATTCCACAAGAACAGCCTTATCGAAAGGCTAATTGAAGGGAAAGATGTAACTCTGTGAGATGAATTAACAGAACACAGAGCAGTTTCTCAGAAAGCTTCTTTCCAGTTTTGAACGGAAGATATTTCTTTTTTCACCATAGCCCTCTATGGGCTTCCAAATATCCCTTTGCCAATTCCACAAGAACATCCTTAGAGAAAGGGTTCTTGAAGGGAAAGATGTAACTCTGTGAGATGAATTGACAGAACACAGAGCAGTTTCTCAGAAAGCTTCTTTCCAGTTTTGAACGGAAGATATTTCCTTTTTCACCATAGCCCTCTATGGGCTTCCAAATATCACTTTGCCAATTCCACAAGAACAGCCTTAGCGAAAGGCTTTTGAAGGAAAGATGTAACTCTGTGAGATGAATTAACAGAACACAGAGCAGTTTCTCAGAAAGCTTCTTTCCAGTTTTGAACGGAAGATATTTCCTTTTTCACCATAGCCCTCTATGGGCTTCCAAATATCACTTTTCCAATTCCACAAGAACAGCCTTAGCGAAAGGCTTCTTGAAGGGAAAGATGTAACTCTGTGAGATGAATTAACAGAACACAGAGCAGTTTCTCAGAAAGCTTCTTTCCAGTTTTGAACGGAAGATATTTCCTTTTTCACCATAGCCCTCTATGGGCTTCCAAATATCACTTTGCCAATTCCAAAAGAACGGCTTTAGCGAAAGGCTTCTTGAAGGTAAAGATGTAACTCTGTGAGATGAAGTAACAGAACACAGAGCAGTTTCTCAGAAAGCTTCTTTCCAGTTTTGAACGGAAGATATTTCCTTTTTCACCATAGCCCTCTATGGGCTTCCAAATATCCCTTTGCCAATTCCACAAGAACAGCCTTAGCGAAAGGCTTCTTGAAGGGAAAGATATAACTCTGTGCGATGAATTAACAGAACACAGAGCAGTTTCTCAGGAAGCTTCTTTCTAGTTTTGAACGGAAGATATTTCCTTTTTCACCAAATCCCTCTATGGCCTTGCAAATATCAGTTTGCCAATTCCAAAAGATCGGCTTTAGCGAAAGGCTTCTTCAAGGTAAAGATGTATCTCTGTGAGATGAATTAACAGAACACAGAGCAGTTTCTCAGAAAGCTTCTTTCCAGTTTGGAACGGAAGATATTTATTTTTCACCATAGCCCTCTATGGGCTTCCAAATATCACTTTGCCAATTCCACAAGAACAGCCTTAGCGAAAGGCTTCTTGAAGGGAAAGATGTAACTCTGTGAGATGAATTAACAGAACACAGAGCAGTTTCTCAGAAAGCTTCTTTCCAGTTTTGAACGGAAGATATTTCCTTTTTCACCATAGCCTTCTTTGGTCTTCCAAGTATCACTTTGTCAATTCCACAAGAACAGCCTTGGCGAAAGGCTTCTTGAAGGGAAAGATGTAACTCTGTGAGATGAATTAACAGAACACAGAGCAGTTTCTCAGAAAGCTTCTTTCCGGTTTCGAACGGAAGATATTTCCTTTTTCACCGTATCCCTCTATGGTCTTCCAAATATCACTTGGCCAATTCCACAAGAACAGCCTTAGCGAAAGGCTTCTTGAAGGGAAAGATGTAACTCTGTGAGATGAATTAACAGAACACAGAGCAGTTTCTCAGAAAGCTTCTTTCCAGTTTTGAACGGAAGATATTTCCTTTTTCACCATAGCCCTCAATGGGCTTCCAAATATCCCTTTGCCAATTCCACAAGAACAGCCTTAGCGAAAGGCTTCTTGAAGGGAAAGATGTAACTCTGTGAGATGAATTGACACAACACAGAGCAGTTTCTCAGAAAGCTTCTTTCCAGTTTTGAACGGAAGATATTTCCTTTTTCACCATAGCTCTCTATGGGCTTCCAAATATCCCTTTGCCAATTCCACAAGAACAGCCTTAGGAAAGGCTTCTTGAAGGGAAAGATGTTACTCTGTGACATCAATTAACAGAACACAGAGCAGTTTCTCAGAAAACTTCTTCCCAGTTTTGAACGGAAGATATTTCCTTTTTCACCATAGCCCTCTATGGGCTTCCAAATATCTCTTTGCCAATTCCACAAGAACAGCATTAGCGAAAGGCTTTTTGAAGAGAAAGATGTAACTCTGTGAGATGACGTAACAGAACACAGAGAAGTTTCTCAGAAAGCTTCTTTCCAGTTTTGAACGGAAGATATTTCCTTTTTCACCGTATCCCTCTATGGGCTTCCAAATATCACTTGGCCAATTCCACAAGAACAGCCTTAGCGAAACGCTTTTTCAAGGGTAAGATGTAACTCTGTGAGATGAATTAACAGAACACAGAGCAGTTTCTCAGAAAGCTTCTTTCCAGTTTTGAACGGAAGATATTTCCTTTTTCACCATAGCACTCTATGGGCTTCCAAATATCCCCTTGCCAATTCCACAAGAACAGACTTAGCGAAAGGCTTCTTGAAGGGAAAGATGTAACTCTGTGAGATGAATTAACAGAACACAGAGCTTTTTCTCAGAAAGATTCTTTCCAGTTTTGAACGGAAGATATTTCCTTCTTCACCATAGCCCTCTATGGGCTTCCAAACATCACTTTGCCAATTCCACAAGAACAGCCTTAGCGAAAGGCTTCTTGAAGGGAAAGATGTAACTCTGTGAGATGAAGTAACAGAACACAGAGCAGTTTCTCAGAAAGCTTCTTTCCAGCTTTGAATGGAAGATATTTCCTTTTTCACCATAGCCCTCTATGGGCTTCCAAATATCACTTTGCCAATTCCAAAAGAACGGCTTTAGCGAAAGGCTTCTTGAAGGTAAAGATGTAACTTGTGAGATGAAGTAACAGAACACAGAGCAGTTTCTCAGAAAGCTTCTTTCCAGTTTTGAACGGAAGATATTTCCTTTTTCACCTTAGCCCTCTACGGGCTTCCAAATATCCCTTTGCCAATTCCACAAGAACAGCCTTAGCGAAAGGCTTCTTGAAGGGAAAGATGTAACTCTTTGCGATGAATTAACAAAACACAGAGCAGTTTCTCAGGAAGCTTCCTTCTAGTTTTGAACGGAAGATATTTCCTTTTTCACCATATCTTTCTATGGCCTTGCAAATATCAGTTTGCCAATTCCAAAAGATCGGCTTTATCGAAAGGCTTCTTCAAGGTAAAGATGTATCTCTGTAAGATGGATTAACAGAACACAGAGCAGTTTCTCAGAAAGCTTCTTTCCAGTTTGGAACGGAAGATATTTATTTTTCTCCATAGCCCTCTATGGGCTTCCAAATATCACTTTGCCATTTCCACAAGAACAGCCTTAGCGAAAGGCTTCTTGAAGGGAAAGATGTAACTCTGTGAGATGAATTAACAGAACACAGAGCAGTTTCTCAGAAAGCTTCTTTCCAGTTATGAACGGAAGATATTTCCTTTTTCACCATAGCCTACTTTGGGCTTACAAGTATCACTTTGCCAATTCCACAAGAACAGCCTTGGCGAAAGGCTTCTTGAAGGGAAAGATGTAACTCTGTGAGATGAATTAACAGAACACAGAGCAGTTTCTCAGAAAGCTTCTTTCCGGTTTCGAACGGAAGATATTTCCTTTTTCACCGTATCCCTCTATGGTCTTCCAAATATCACTTTGCCAATTCCACAAGAACAGCCTTAGCGAAACGCTTTTTCAAGGGTAAGATGTAACTCTGTGAGATGAATTAACAGAACACAGAGCAGTTTCTCAGAAAGCTTCTTTCCAGTTTTGAACGGAAGATATTTCCTTTTTCACCCTAGCCCTCTATGGGCTTCCAAATATCCCTTTGCCAATTCCACAAGAACAGCCTTAGCGAAAGGCTTCTTGAAGGGAAAGATGTAACTCTGTGAGATGAATGGACAGAACACAGAGCAGTTTCTCAAGCTTCTTT
This sequence comes from Erythrocebus patas, assembly GCA_023783455.1. Classification (NCBI taxonomy): domain Eukaryota; kingdom Metazoa; phylum Chordata; class Mammalia; order Primates; family Cercopithecidae; genus Erythrocebus; species Erythrocebus patas. Next base: position 2,037 of record JAKFHT010001126.1, on the reverse strand, counting down.
CCAGTTTTGAGCGGAAGATATTTCCTTTTCACCATAGCCCTCTATGGGCTTCCAAATATCCCTTTGCCAATTCCACAAGAACAGCCTTAGCGAAAGGCTTCTTGAAGGGAAAGATGTAACTCTGTGAGATGAATTAACAGAACACAGAGCAGTTTCTCAGAAAGCTTCTTTCCAGTTTTGAACGGAAGATATTTCCTTTTCACCATAGCCCTCTATGGGCTTCCAAATATCCCTTTGCCAATTCCACAAGAACAGCCTTAGCGAAAGGCTTCTTGAAGGGAAAGATGTAACTCTGTGCGATGAATTAACAGAACACAGAGCAGTTTCTCAGAAAGCTTCTTTCTAGTTTTGAACGGAAGATATTTCCTTTTTCACCATATCCCTCTATGGCCTTGCAAATATCAGTTTGCCAATTCCAAAAGATCGGCTTTATCGAAAGGCTTCTTCAAGGTAAAGATGTATCTCTGTGAGATGAATTAACAGAACACAGAGCAGTTTCTCAGAAAGCTTCTATCCAGTTTGGAACGGAAGATATTTATTTTTCACCATAGCCCTCTATGGGCTTCCAAATATCACTTTGCCAATTCCGCAAGAACAGCCTTAGCGAAAGGCTTCTTGAAGGGAAAGATGTAACTCTGTGAGATGAATTAGCAGAACACAGAGCAGTTTCTCAGAAAGCATCTTTCCAGTTTTGAACGGAGGATATTTCCTTTTTCACCATAGCCCTCTATGGCCTTGCAAATATCAGTTTGCCAATTCCAAAAGATCGGCTTTAGCGAAAGGCTTCTTGAAGGGAAAGATGTAAGTCTGTGAGATGAATTAACAGAACACAGAGCAGTTTCTCAAGCTTCTTTCCAGTTTTGAGCGGAAGATATTTCCTTTTCACCGTAGCCCTCTAAGGGCTTCCAAATATCACTTTGTCAATTCCACAAGAACAGCCTTAGCGAAAGGCTTATTGACGGAAAGATGTAACTCTGTGAGATGAATTAACAGAACACAGAGCAGTTTCTCAGAAAGCTTCTTTCCAGTTTTGAACGGAAGATATTTCTTTTTTCACCATAGCTTTCTATGGGCTTCCAAATATCCCTTTGCCAATTCCACAAGAACAGCCTTAGAGAAAGGGTTCTTGAAGGGAAAGATGTAACTCTGTGAGATGAATTAACAGAACACAGAGCAGTTTCTCAGAAAGCATCTTTCCAGTTTTGAACGGAAGATATTTCCTTTTTCACCATAGCCCTCTATGGGCTTCCAAATATCCCTTTGCCAATTCCACAAGAACTGCCTTAGCGAAAGGCTTCTTGAAGGGAAAGATGTAACTCTGTGAGATGAATTGACACAACACAGAGCAGTTTCTCAGAAAGCTTCTTTCTAGTTTTGAACGGAAGATATTTCCTTTTTCACCATAGCTCTCTAAGGGCTTCCAAATATCCCTTTGCCAATTCCACAAGAACAGCCTTAGGAAAGGCTTCTTGAAGGGAAAGATGTTACTCTGTGAGATCAATTAACAGAACACAGAGCAGTTTCTCAGAAAACTTCTTTCCAGTTTTGAACAGAAGATATTCCCTTTTTCACCATAGCCCTCTATGGGCTTCCAAATATCTCTTTGCCAATTCCACAAGAACAGCATTAGCGAAAGGCTTTTTGAAGGGAAAGATGTAACTCTGTGAGATGAAGTAACAGAACACAGAGTAGTTTCTCAGAAAGCTTCTTTCCAGTTTTGAACGGAAGATATTTCCTTTTTCACCATAGCCCTCTATGGGCTTCCAAATATCCCTTTACCAATTCCACAAGAACAGCCTTAGCGAAAGGCTTCTTGAAGGGAAAGATGTAACTCTGTGAGATGAATTAACAGAACACAGAGCAGTTTCTCAGAAAGCTTCTTTCCAGTTTTGAACGGAAGATATTTCCTTTTTCACCGTATCCTCTATGGTCTTCCAAATATCACTTTGCCAATTCCACAAGAACAGCCTTAGCGAAACGCTTTTTCAAGGGTAAGATGTAACTCTGTGAGATGAATTAACAGAACACAGAGCAGTT